>MJUU01063274.1:0-20487 GCA_002080025.1 Modiolus philippinarum
AGTTATAACGTTAGCATCGTATAGATCATTTGGATCATTTTATCACTTATTTCAGTATACATCATTAAGGTAAGGGTTATTATTTGGGTGAAGGTTTACATATTTCATTTCAGTTTAGAATTGCACAGTGACACATACATCAGTTCATTAAATATATCAGTTGGGCTAGGGTTGGGTTATATACATGAAAGAGGTATTGTTGAAGATCACATTAAAGTTAGGGTTCGTTAAGGTCATAGCTTAGGATTATGGTTAGAGTACCAAAGTGTAGGACCTAGGGTTGAGGCTATGGTTAATATAAGGCTTAGGAATACATACTTTCATTTGTGTAAAATGAAATACACTATTTGGGGTATGGTTAGGATAATTCATATCAATTAGGTTATGTTTGGAATTATATTATCAGTATAATTTAGGGTAGTAAGGGTAGGGTTGAAGTTGTAGCGTTAGTATATTGGTATTGTTAAAGTTGGGTTTATGTATGGTTGGTTGAGGAGTTGGTTGAATTAGGGTAAAAGTTAGGGAAAGGTGAGAAGGCTTGGCTTAAGTTTAGAGTTGGGTTTGGATTAGTTGAGATTGATTCGTTATAAAATTAAGGGCTTTGGTTACACAATCAGTTTAATGGCTAAGTATGACTTAGATCACTTGGATTAGAATCACATATATCTTTAGGATTAATGATTGGATTATATTCATCATTTGGGTTAAGGTAAGGCAGGTATAACGTTCATTATAAGGGTTTTATGTTTAGGATCGTTTCTGTTAGAATTATACATTATAAGGTTATGTTTAAAATATCATGGATCATTACGGTTGGATTTAAGATTCACGGTTATGTCTATGATTTGGGTTAGTAAGATAAAGGTAGGGGTCGGAATAAGGGCTAGGATCAAGGTTAAAGTAAATGGCAAAATTGGTTTAGGGCTTAGATATTTATAAGTGTTGGAGATTGTGCTAGTATTAGGGTTAAAGTTAAATTAGTGTTAGGTTAAGATTTAGAGTAAGTAAGGGTTAGTGAGGGTAGAGTTAATGTTGAAATGAGGTAAGGGTTAAGGTTATGGTTATAGCTTGGGAATAGTTCAAAGGTTAGAGGTGAGGTTGTGTTAGTATTAAATTATTGTTAATACTTAGGTTAGGGTTAAGGGATAGATTAAGTATTGGTAAGTAATGTTAGATATCGTTATGTATTATGATTAGGGTTAGTAAAAAGGATGGTTCGGAATTATTGTGTGGTTAGGATAAGGGCTTAGAGCTCAAATTCCAGGTAAAGGTGATTGAGGTAAGGTTAAATGTTAGTGATAGGGAAAGCTTAAGATTAAAAGAATAGGCTTAAAATTGGTTTACGACTTAGGAATAGGTTGTGTTAAGGTTATGTTAAGCTTGACATAGGGTTAGGGTAAGGCTAGGCTTAACATTGGTTTACAATTTAGGAATATATTGTGTTATTATTAGGTTAGTTAGATTTAGGGTTAGGATTTAGAATTAGAGTGTTTATTGGTAGAATTAGGTTTGGCTAGGACGAAGGGTTCGATTTAAGTAAGTATTAGGCTTTGGATTAGAGTAAGAAAGGGTCAGTAAGGGTTATGTTACGGTTGAAATGAGGTTGTGTAATTATTAGGTTATGGTTAGAATATAATGTTACAGCTCGTGTCTAAGTTAAGGGCTCACTGTTAGTAAATGGGTGATTAGCTTAAAGGTAAGGGTTAAGAGTTAGTAAAAGGGTTAGGGTTAAAACGTTAGTAAAAGGGTTAAGTTCGAGGTTGTTACAGAGCTTAAGAATAGTTTAGGATTCGACGTTGTGTTAGTATTAAGTTAGGGCTAGATTATTATGATAGTGCTTATGTCTATGTTAAGGGCTAAGTGTTGGTGTCAGTATGATTAACTTAAATGTTAGGGTTAAGACACTAGTAATAGGGTTAGGTTTCTGTAAGGTTAAGGTAAGAGTTATGGTGTTATGTAAGTGATAGTGTCTAAGGTTATCATTAAGGGTTTGAAGTCAGGGTAAGGGTGAAACTTAGTAAAGTTAGGGTAAGGTAATCGATGTTTTGAATAAAAAAAATAGTATGACATTCAAAAATGGAGAAAAAGAAAAGAAAAATAACTGTAATAGCTAGAAATAAATAACAGAATAACATTCAAATATAAAAATAAATAAAGAGTTGTTATAGCAACTTAGGTTAGGGTTAGTTGTTAGATAAAGGAAGTTGGTTATGAAATAATGTGGAAAAGGGGAAATAATTCTACGAATTGGATGAAAAATGGCGGGAAAGCTAAAAATAGCAGACGGCACTATAGAATTATAGCGACAAAGGGGAAAAACCTCTAAGGATTGGATGACAAATGCCGGGAAATCTAAAAATATCAGGCGACAGTATAGATATTAGGCAGGTAAGGGGAAATAACTATAAGAATTGGATGAAAAGGGGAAATAATTATGAAATAAAATAGGAAACAATAATAAAAAACAAATAGCAGACACATTATTATAGAAATTTGGTAGGGAAGAAGAAATCACTTTAAGAATTGAATGAAAAAGGGAGATAATTATGTAATATAATTAGAAACAAAATGGCAATTTTTGGGAATTTGGAGGGAAAAAGGGAAATACCTCTAAGGATTGGATGAAACGGAAAGATAATTATAAAATAAAGTGGAAAATAATAAAATAACACATACAAAAGGTTACACAAGAGGAGTTTAGTCTAAACATTGGATGAGAAGGGAGAAATTACAAAGAACAATACTGAAAAAAGGTGAAATGCTATTACAACAGATAAAAAAGCGCGGGAAATAAGTAGCAAGAGGTATGTCCCTTGACGAAAGCGGACCTGATAGAAGACACCAAAAAAATCATGGTTATTGAGTTATGTCCCTTTAACGACTGCGGACCTGATAGAAGACACCCACAAAACGCGGGAACTCCCAAGAGTTAAGTCCCTTTGACGAACGCGGACCTGATAGAAGACACTTTCAGAAATACAATGGTAACTGCTGAATGACCACGCCCAGATATAAGGTTAAACATTGGATTGCAGAACAATACTGAAAAGGGGTTGAAAATACAAAGAAAAACATTGAAAAGGGATTGAAAAGGTATAACAACATTTTAAAAGGGTGAGACAAGGGAGAAATAACTAAAAATTGGATGTAAAAGGAAGAAAATACAAAGAATACCATTGAAAAAGGGGTAAAATACAGATAAAACATCTGAAAGACCATGCCCAAGTCGTTCCGACGAGGTAAAATTCCCGACTTCCGGTCTATACCTGGGGCTACGCCCACTTCCGGTCGCGCATGTACACTGAGGTGTTGTTCCAATACGTCATTTCCTATCAACATGGTTACTTACAGTAGATACATTCCTACTTCCGGTCTATATCTGGGGCTATGCCCACTTCCGGTCGCGCATGTACACTGTAGTAAGGTCATACAACATCCCTACGGGGTCACGTGTTGTTCCAACGCGTCATTTCCGGTCAATAGGCCCGTACAGGGCTTCAAATAGGGCCACTTCCGGTTGCGCATGCGCAACAAAAACACTTCGGGTTCTGGTCACTTGACTTCCGCTTCCGGTCACGTGACTTCGGTCACGTCATTTCCGGTCTACGTCACTTCCGGTGCTACGTCACTTCCGGCTTCACCACGTCAAATGCTAACCGAACTGTGCTCATATGCTACTCACAAGTCATTCAAATACGGTATAGATAATTTGATTGAATAGCAGATGGTGAAAATTAATAAAATACCGAAGTTATGTTTAACTAAGGCGCTGAGCTTTTTTAAGAGAGGATATCAAAAAGTTACGTGTAGATTAAAAAAATACATTTTAAAAGATAATTAAAACACAGAACATAAAAAAAAATTCAAGGATAACAAAACAATGATACCTTTTATTTATAGTGGCATCATTCAAGTGTGTAAAACGTAAAAATAGTGTCTGATGAAAGAAGCATGGCATCAATTCTGATAAATTTGAGTAATTATCTCTAACATGTGGTGTCAGTGATAATTTGATTTAGTTTTATTTTGGAAACGAGTTACAATCTTTAATTTCATTGAATAAAAATGAAGAAGAGTAAACACGTTTAATATTGGGAACTACACCACCTAATGACTTCGTTTGAATATTATGGGCATATTGCATTTACTGTTGTTAATTCTATTAACATGTCCTAATCTAAATTGCTTTTGATTACACGTTTTCCCTGTTCAGAAACGCAATACTTGATAGTTCTTATCTGCACACTAGATCTAGAACCAAGTTATCAATAAATCTAACAGAAGCAGTTGTAAATGGAAACTTTTAAAATGCAGTTTCTTCGGGCAACAATGTGTACTTATTAATAATTCAACAAAACTTATATACGCAATATTGGATTTGTTGTGTCTTTTCAGTACAGAGAAGAACACAATGACAAATTTATAAAAAAAAAAAACAATCCATATTTGAAGTTATTTGAAATGATTAAAATATTTATGATATATAGAGAAAAAGAACGGAAACGGGGAATGTGTCAAAGAGACAACGACCCAAAGGGGAGTAATAACAACTCAAAGCCACCATAAGATCTTCAATGAACGGTGAGAAAACCCACACCCAACGGCAGGTCGGAGTCGGCCCCTGAACAAAGAGCAATCAAGTCCAGCGAAATAAACATCATCCTAGACTCCTATAGACATAAATAAAACTAACTAGAAAAAGGACAAGACACACAAAGGCTTAATAAATTCCTGACTTAGGACAGGCGCAAACCTGCTGCGTCGGGGTTAAACTAGTTTTATTGGATCCAAACCTTCCCCCTACAGCCAATGTGATAAATAAAAAAACAATCGTAACAACAGTAAAATTCAGTTGGCAACAGGACTGAGTCAATTGTGAAAAATGAAACTGAAAGAACTAAATATACGGACAAAAACATGAAATCACAAGAGACTACTAACAGTTAACTGACATGCCAGCTGCAGACCCATCACCAACTGACAAAGTAAGTTATGTACCCTCAGTATACAGCTTCCACCAAGATCCCTTCCTGTGAGGAGTTTAGCATAATGATTTCATGTACATTGTTTATACCGGAATACATAACCCGTGTCCATGCAATACAGATTTTAGAAATTTAGAATGTGTTTAGTTAAATTGCAAAGACCCTATCAAAAAATCAATGTAAATACCAAAGAAGGCCATACGTAATGACTTGACGACAATACCACAATTATAACCCTTATGAATTAGACGATTTAAAGGTTTTATAAGTTTGTTAGGCGAGTTTAAGTATTTTTTACTCTTATGTAAAACATTACCGTAAAATAAGGGATGTGAAATACCAGCCTTGATTAGATGTTTACAGGTTGCATTGTATTTATGAACTAAGTTTTTATATCGATGATAAAATTTAGTAAAGGTTTTAACTACAATGTAGTTTGTGATAACGTAAACCCTGATGTAATAGTTTTTCAGTTATGAAAAGATTCCGTTCATTAAAATCGCAAACGTTATTACATACTCGAGCAAATCGAACAAGTTGAGATATGTAAACACCATATGATCATGATGATGGCGCTAATGGAACATCGCCATCCAGAAATGGATAATTAACTATGGGAAAAGAAAAATCATCCCTTTTATCATAAATTTTAGTATCTAATTTACCATTCGTTATATCAAAATTGATGTCTAAAAACGGACAATATGATGATTATCAGAATTGGCTTTATTCAAAGTAAGTTCTTTAGGGTAGATGTCCTTATAATACGTATTGAAGTTTTCATTATTTAAAGTTAAAATATCATCCAAATATCGGAAAGTGTTGTAAAACTTTTCAATTAAATGCTGCTTAGATGGGTCTTTGCTGATGTTGGTCATAAACTGAGATTCGTAACAGTACAAAAAAAGGTCCGCTATAAGTGGTGCACAATTGGTATTTCATAGGAATTCCTATGACATGTCGATAAATACAGTTACCGAAACGAATGAATATATTGTCAAGTAAAAATTCAAGTGCTGAAATCATATCAAAACAAGTCCAATTAGTTGAATTCTTATGTTTTGTATTACTAAAACGTGTTTTAAAGGAATAAGAACATATATATTCACAATCGGATTTTTTGAATGCCCATTGAATAAGACGTATGAATTTTTCCTTATATATATCTGTTTTTAATTTGTGGAAAAACGATATTTTGATTGTCATCACAATTTCTCAGCATTTCATTTAGTAAAAACAATAATTTTAATTGAAGTATTTCGAAATGATTTGAATCTTAAGATATGAACATTTGATCGATTTTTGGCAAAAATAATACCTGTCTAATTTTGAATGTGAAACGAGAATTCAATCTATTAAAATATTACGATAGTAATTTGGTACTGGAAACAACGGCAGTAGAATACCGAAGGAACAAAGCACAAGATTACATAAATCAAAGTCAAGAGACAAGGTAAAATCAAGAACACCAGAAGACGGAAGCCCACAAAATACACAACCACTGCATATAAAACACAAAAAACTAAAGCACTAACAGTGTGAACTCTAAAAAAACAAAGTGACATCATGTGCTCCGGAAGGCTAAGCATGTCCTGCTCTGTATACAGTACCCGTCACACTGTCAGTGGTATTTGAAGTGTTTAAAAATGATTTAAATGTTAGCGGCTTAAACCTTTTATTTATTGTAGTAAAAGATCTGATCAGTAAATTTTTTTTGGTGAAAAATGTTTCTACAATATCTAAAAACACCATCCGGTAATGAATAACAATAAACCGCAGTTACAGTATATCTTGTTTTTGAATATGCTCATTATTGATATTTATTACATGAAAAGATTTTTCCTGTTATTTGATTGGTCGTTAGGTCATTTTCTGGTCATGTTAAATTGTGATATTACAGCCTCTATGGTTACATTCTAAAAATAGATCAACAGCGGTCATGCGGAATGGATAGCGGTCAAGCCGAATGTGTTAGTGCATGGTTTGACCCTAAAAATAGACAAGAAAAAATATGGGTAAACCCATATCTTGAGATTAATTCTTTTAAAATATGTCAAAATTATTCACCGTAGATTGGTTTGCATAAACCTCGAGGTGACTTCGAAATGAGGAACAACAATCTTTTGGATAACCAACTTTAAAATGGCCTATTTGCCCCTATTTAAACTTTTTAAAACAAATCTGAATTGTTTTACTCATTTTAAAGATTTTATTTAATTTAACACCTTAAAACACTAAATCAGATAAACAGTTGTGAATATTATTTTAATTTTAAGCATTGCTCTGGTGTATAGATTTAGAACCTATTGGTATGGGATAATCAACTACAAGTGAAGACCCACAAAGATGTCTCGCCCGTCCCTGCTGGCTTCTAAAATGATGTCAAATCTAAGTGAAGTAATCAGAAAAGTGAACATGCTCACTAGACTGTGAAATTGAGATCAAGGACAAAAGTCACCTGCCAGACTGACATGTACTACCAAAGACCAACCTACATACCAAATATTATCAACCTACCACTTCTAGTTATTGAGAAATGGACGTAAGCAGAAAATTTAACGTGGCCACTAGACCATGAAATTGAGGTCAAGGTCAAAAGTCACCTGCCAGACTGACATGTACTACCCAAGACCAACCTACATACCAAATATTATCAGCCTACCACTTCTCGTTCTTGAGAAATGGACTTAAGCAGAAAAACTTAACGTGGCCGCTAGACCGTAAAATTGAGGTCAAGGACAAAAGTCACCTACCAGACTGACATGTACTACCCAAGACCAACCTTAATATACCAAATATTATCAGCCTACCACTTCTAGTTATTGAGAAAAGGGCTTAAGCAGAAAAAGTTAACGTGGCCAGTAGACCGTGAAATTGAGGTCAAGGAGAAAAGTCACCTACCAGACTGACATGTACTACCCAAGACCAACCTACATACAAGATATTATTAACCTACCACTTCTAGTTATTGAGAAAAGGATTTAAGCAGAAAAACTTAACGTGGCAACTAGACCGTGAAATTGAGGTCAAGGACAAAGGTCACTCACCAGACTGACATGTACTTCCAAAGACCAACCTACATACCAATTATCAACCTACCACTTCTAGCTATTGAGAAATGGACTGAAGCAGAAAAACTTAACGTGGGCCAGTAGACCGTGAAATTGAGGTCAAGGACAAAAGTCACATACCAGACTGACATGTACTCTAAAGACCAGCCTACGTACCAAATATTATCAACCTACCACTTCTAGTTATTGAGAAATAGACTTAAGCAGAAAAACTTAATGTGGCCACTAGACCGTGAAATTTAGGACAAGGACAAAAGTCACCTACCAGACTGACATGCACTACCCAAGACCAACCTACATACCAAATATTATCAACCTACCACTTCTAGTTATTGAGAAATGGACTTAAACAGAAAAACTTAACATGGCCACTAGACCGTGGAATTGAGGTCAAGGTCACATGAAGTAACGTCCGTCTGGTAGCACTTGATAAGTACTACCACTGGACCACATATGATGTTCCTACATCACAGGGTTTTCATATATTTAGTAAAAGTATTTAGTAAAAGTTAACGCCGTCGCCGCCGTCATACTTTGCACGCCTATGTCTCGCTTTCCGCGACTATCGTCGTGGGCGAGAAATAAAAATTGGTTATTCTTCAAAATTTTAACTTTTTTTTAACAAAGTCTTAATTGCTTTACAAACATTTCACATTTAATTTACTTTTCATGCCATAAAAGACCAAATATGAAGAATAGTTAACATAAAATTTCAGTTTTGATCATTTTTCTATTAAAGTGGTTTCTAATGACATTATCGGTATGGGATAACCAACTATAATAATTGGCAATTCTTCAAAATTGTTCCATTTGTTAACAAAATCTTTGTTGTTTTACCCTCTTTATATATTTTATTTACTTTTAAAGCCATAAAAGACCAAATTTTACACATGATTTCCCATATAATTTCATTTTTTGTGCATTTCTTTAGTAAGACATTATCGGTATGTAAAACCAACTATTAGAATTGCTTATTCTTCAAAATTGTAACCTTTTTGAACAAAATCTTTATTGTTTAACCTTCTTTATACATTTTATTTACTTGTAACACCATAAAAGACCAAATTTTAAACATAATTGCCCAAATAATTTCATTGTTTGTGCATTTCTCTAGTAAATGGGTTTCTAAAGACGATATTGGCATGGATGGGATGATCAACTATAAAAATTATTTATTCTTCAAAATTGTAACTATTTTCATAAAATCTTTATTTTTTAACCCTCTTTATACATTTTATTTACTTTTAAAGCCATAAAAGACCAAATTTAATGCATAATTCCCATATAATTTCATTTTTTGTGTATTTCTCTAAGTTAAATGGGTTTCTAAAGACATTATCGGTATGGGATAAACAACTATAAAAATTGCTAATTCTTCAAAATTGAAACCTATTTGAACAAAATCTTTATTTTTTTACTGTCTTTATACATTTTATTTACTTTTCCAACTATAAAAGAGCTAAAAAGATAAATAGTTACCCATATAATTTCCATTTTTTTTTCTCCAGCACTCAAGTACTAGTATACAGATTTTAAAACTATCTGTATTAGGATTATCTACTATAGAAATGGGCATTTTTTTTGCGACTCTTTTGAATACAATATTTATCATTTTTCTAACATTACATAATAATTTTGCTTATTTTTTTTTATAAAAGATAAAATCATTTAATAGTTTCCCTTATTGTCAATTTTGTTCTAATTATTTTGACATTCTGATAACAATTTAAACAATATCGGTATAAAAGTACTGTACTGATCATGGCAATGGAATTTCCCATGTGAAGTAACTGATTAAAATAATATGCATGGGACACCAACTTTTTTTGCAATTCAACGGAATGGGACATTGCTTTTTCTTTATAAGTGTTACCATGGGACTGCAACTTTTTTTATCGAACATCTAAGTTGTGCTCCGGTCCCATGCATAAATAAATTTTGACCGGTCTCTAAATACCATGAACATATGCAAGAATAGGGATGTCTATATGCAAGAATAGGGATGTCGATAGTCTGTGACATGTTGTAAATGCCATCTTGTACTCAAATTTGATATAAATGTACTAAAAATATGCAACAATAGGGATATCTATAGTATACGATATGATGTAAATCAGGTGTAAATGCCATGTAGTACTCAAATTTGGTACAATTGAACTTAAAATATGCAAAAATAGGGATATCAATGGTATGTGATATGGTGTAAATGCTACATAGCACTCAAATTTGGTATCATGAATCAAGAGCCGCATCGTTCATTACTAGTAGTCATTAGCTAATTTTGCTGTCCATCAGGCGTCAAAAATCATGATTTAGCGATCATTCACTAGGAAATGGTCATTAAATATATCAGGAAGACTGTTCCAATAACTTTGAGCCGATTAAAAAAATAGGTGAAGTTTTGAAGTCGAGGAGTGAAATCGATGGATATTCAAGCCCATGGACAAATACTTTACCATTTAATGCAAAAATTAAAAAAAATATCAGAACTCTTGAAAAGAAAAACGGCTAACAAAGAATAAATAAATATGAAATAAACAGATAAATAAAATGAGAAAGAGTTATCATTTGTCGTCCCCACAAAACAAAATAATGATTCAAATCGTTCTCAATTATTGTAGTTATTGCTATGCAATGAAATAAGATTCATGTAAGATTTTTGTCATGTAAAGATAGTCATACTTTTTCACTTTCACTCACTGCAAATGCCAATAATGGGATAATTTTTCTTATATAGCTAGAACAACCTTTAGATTTTATGTGCGTCGTAATTGTTCTGACTGTTTCAAGTGAATAATATTTTTATTTTCAATTAAAAGTTGTTTTTTTTACAACATTCGTGGACAAGAAATTATGAAATCTCTTTTTTTAATTACTTTTAGTCTGAAATTATCCAAAGTGTAAAGATTGAGAAATAATATGGCCTTTTTAAATATCTACCCACTGTATCAAGTGTCACTTTTTTGCTGGTTGGTTTGTTTATTCCCCCTCTATGTAGGAGCACCGTCATATAAAAATAATATCAGACTAAAGGAGGAACATAATCCCTAGCCCAACGCAGGTTGACTTTCTTGGTAGAGTTCTGAAGTTGTGGAATTGTGAGGACATACGTACCAATTACTGCCATCCTAGGGACTAAAACTATGTACAAAGTGCAAAACAAAATAGAATAACTCTCCGGAAGACACGAAATAAGACACAAGGGAGTCGGTTTAGACAATTTGCTCTATTCAAACCGATGCTGTTAAATGCTCAGTTTAATTAAAGGTGAAAGAAATCGAAAAAAAAATCTCCCAAAAAAAAAAACAAAAAAAACAACGGAACTGTCAGAGGAACAACCAGATCCCACAGACATGAGAGGTCTGTTCGACATATCATATAATTCAATATGAACTAATATGGCTGCCGGCTGACGTCCCATGTTTCCTATCTTCGTTGTGTAAGATGACCTTAAAACAACAATGAAATAAAAAAAGATGCAAATTCGATAATTCTGTCTTAAAATCAATGTAAGATAATTCTTTAAAAACTTTGCGTCTAAACCATTTTTATAAACAAAATTTTGGAGAGCCGAAAAACACGTCTTATCCCTACACGAAGAGCGGGACATGGCCACTTTTCCCTTTTTAGTATATGAACTTTTACCTTGACAACTTATGGTAAATTTGAAGTCCTCTTACACTCAAATGGACATCGAGAGTATATAAAAATACATAATTTACGCCTCCGTATGCGTTTGTCTTAAGGAAAAGAAGCTTAAAATCATCGAATGAAATTCATTTCAAGCATAACTCTTATCAACAGCTCTTCTTTATAATTTATAAATTCAGTCTCATTTGTTGTCTAATTTCTGTAAAAATTGATTCACGGGTAAACATATAATTCTTTCTTACTTTCCATCTGTCATTTTTCTGTGATTAAGTAGAAGAATGAACAAAATTGGAAGAATTTTCCTGAATGTTAATTGTATGAAAATTTCTTCACAACTTTTAGGTTTAATCAGATACCAGTGTAATGTTGAAATTGGAATTATCTTCCCTTGGACCATATATAGCTAGCTAACTTGGTACAGGAAAATAATGTACAAATATTTCTCAGTAGGATAATATTTTTACCTTAAATTGATCATATTTACAAGATTCTAATTTTGCTGAAAAAACATGAACTGTCAAGTTTAAGTTATACAGTGAATCATGTTTAAACCGAACCCCTCTGGGACTGAAGATTTTGTCCGGTTTAGACAGGTGTTCGGTTTACATAGGTTCAAAACATAAAGAAATTTATAGAATGGGTCTTCACATTATGTTTGGTTTAGACAGGTTTTCGGTTTTGTCAGGGTTCGGTTTAGACATGTTTCACTGTACCACCTAGACAATCTCAAAGACTAATTTGCATTTTGTTAAATGTGTTGCACTTGGTAATTTCGAAATGCATGATTATAATTTCTGTACTTAGCCGGACTCAGCGAGCTTAACCTAGTTCGTTGGCCCAATTCAAAATAAAAACCCAGTGTGGATCAACTATTTTAATTAGCCGGTGAACAATTGGTAAAAACCTGAAAAATACAATAATTAACAATCATAAGTTATGTGTCCAAAATAATGAGAATTTATAGTCATCTTAGGCTACCGTAATTATGAGTAGAATATCAACATATTTAAATACACAATAATTTGCATAAATAAACACAAATATGACGTGTGTCTGTGTAATATTATACATGGAGTTCCGGTATGTTCACGGAAGAATACAGTTGAATTGCTGTAATACACGGAATAAGTGTTCCATAATTAAATCTGGATGTATTTAAATGTCGCTAATTGGTTGTCGTACATTCTATATTTATACGAATTATGTAATCAACGTGTAGAGCTGATATTCACAATAAACTGTTGTGTAGTAACGTTAAACGGATTAATCTTCATCCAAATATAATGAAAGTATATTTATAACACTTACACTGTTGTTGAACTAGGTTTTAAGTTCCAAACTAATATCTGGACAAAACGTTTGCCTGTCGTATGATCTGATGATACGTGAGAAAGGTGGAATAGGGAAAAGCAAAAATGTGCCATTCGGTCCCGGGCATACGATGTATACGGAATACTTCCCATGATAAATATAAAGATAAATTTAGATGTAACAATACACTAATTGTGACAATACACTCCCCGTCTGATATCTACTTGATATCACTATTATTTAAACAAACAACAGAAATTCATACTATTCACAATATTTCTGAATATAATTTATATACACTTTATATACAATCTTCCACCAGAAGAATGATCTCGGTGATCGTTAACTGATCTTGAATTCACAGATAAACGATGAATACGGTAAAACAGAATACAGCGCTATCCAGGTTGAGAAGAGCTGGAATCTTCCTCTTCCTACGAAGGAATTACTTGTAGTTATGAATATTCTTGTAACGTGAATATCCGGAGAAGTATCTGGAGGAGTTTCTCCTTTTTCATCCAAAGGCGGATTGAGATTGACAGTTGAACTTCTTTCGCCAATAGGTAATTTGTGACTTGTACAGTCTATATTTTCTTCATAAACTCCACTTTGTAGTGATGATTTATTGAAGTCTTCTGCTTCTTGAAGTGAAGTGTTGTCAGGTTCAAGCTTTGAACTCCCATTCAGACGTAGACGGGACGAACGTATCAGGAATGCAATTCCATGTATAAAGGCACTCCAGTCTGAGAAGTGCTGGAATCTCTCAGTCCCTATGTTAGGATTATCTGGTGCTGCGATTGTTTTAGCAACAGAAATATCTGAAGAAACATGAGTACGAATCTCACCATCGTGTAATGTTTCTAGTTCTTGCAGTTCCCATTCTGGTGCAATGTCATCTGGGACTGGTTCCTCCCAATCAACTGTTGTTGAAGTCAGTTTCCTCAGTATCAGCTTCCCTTTGATAATCACTGGGTTTAAGAATCCAAGTGGATCATAAATGCTGTTTATCGTAGATAATACACCTCGTCTTGTTATAGGTTTCGTGTCCAGCGATAGCTGGAATAGGAACATGTCTGTGTTGACATCCCATATTAATCCAAGGCTACGCTGGAGTGGTTTATTGTTGGCTTCAAGGTCTAAATCTTTCAAGTTCATAGCTAAATCACTTGTTGGAAATGCAGACATTACTTCAGCACTGTTGGATGCAAACTTGTGCAAACGGAGATTTCCGTATTTCTTCAATGCTGCTTGAGTGTCTTTGACGACTTTGATGGCCTCTTCTGCTGTTGGGTATGATGTTAATCCTTCATCAACATAAAAGTCTTTAGTCACAAAATTTGTAACATCTTGGCCGTATTCTGGCTCTACGGGCTGTACTGTCTTACGTAGCCCCAACGTTGCCACTGCTGGGGACGGACTGTTGCCGAAGACATGAACTCTCATACGGTACTCTATCAATCCTTTGTCAATATCATTGTCTTTATACCACGGGAATCTTAGGCAGTTTCTGTGATCTTCTCTCACTACGAAGCAGTGAAACATGTGCTGAACGTCAGCAGTAACAGCAACCATCTCTCTCCTGAAACGTATCAGGACTCCAAGTAAGCTGTTTGATAGGTCTGGACCAGACATCAAAACACTGTTTAGGGATACTCCGTCGAACTTTGCGGAGGAATCGAACACACCCCTTATCTGTTCAGGTTTCTTGGGATGGTATACTCCAAACAACGGTAAATACCAACATTCTTCTTGTTCTTGCAATGGCGGAGCAACTTCCGCATGGTTGTTGTCCAATATCTTTGACATGAATTCTATGAAATGTTCTCTTTTGAGAGCGTTCCTCCTCAGACTGTTTTCGAGGAATCCCGCTCTTTTAACAGCTTGTTGCCTGTTGTTTGGAAGTCGTTGTCTTGGTGTCCGAAATGGCAACCGACATACCCAACTGCCTGTGGAGTCTCTTACAAACTGGTTGTCCATTTGTTTCATAAATGTTTTATCTTCATACGACATTCCTGGTTTGTCGTCATCTTTTGTCTTAGCAAAGATATCATATTCTGGTATGTCTACTGTTTTAGTTGCAGTATTGAAACAAGCGGGATCTGGTTCCCGTACACAAATCTTACTTTCACATGGTCTTAGTGTCGTAGGTTGGCCAGATGGGAGGACAAATGTTTTCTTCACAGATGAGTCTGGAGTTGCATGTTGATAGTCCAGACAGATTTTTCCGATGACTACCGAGCCCAGCCTTAATTTCTGGGCGAAGGGTGATCCAGGTGGCCCATATCTATAATCTAAGACATGATGGACTTCGGGTAAGTCCCTTCCTATAAGCAGCATTATCTTCCTGCTGTCTTTGATTTGCGGGATTCTCCCAGCTATATCTTTCATATGTGGAAAGTGTTTGGCAGAATCTGGTGACGGGATTTCGTCTCTGCTGCTTGGAATATAATCACATTCTACCAAAACTCGCAGTTTTAACTCTTCATGTCCATGTAAAGATTGGACTACAAATCCTTTGGCTCTCCTGCCACTGGTGGCAATACGACCTGAACAAGTGATCAGGGTATAATTTTCTGATTTGTCTTCAATGTTGAAGAGTTCAAAAAACTCTGGTGATGCCAGGGACCTATTACTTTGGTCATCAAGAACTGCATAGATTTCAACAGTCTTGTTGGAGTTGTCCCTGTGATGCACTCTGACAGGGATGATCTTGGCACATGATTTGCATGTGTTATTTCCACAGATCTCTGTACAAGATGAGTTTACTGTTCTGTCAGTACTGTTAGCATTACTTGCCTCCCCGCCGTTCTGTTGTACAGTCTCCCCGCCGTGATGTTGAGCGGGACCAACTGAAGATGCCTTCCTGACTGTGTGTAAGGCAGTGGTGTGTTGCTTGCTTCCGCAGTCTCTGCAGGAAATCTTCGCCTTGCAGTCTCTGCTCCTGTGGGTTGTAGAGGCGCAACAACTAAAACATAGGTTGTTTTGTTTGGGGACCTCTCTTCGCTCCTCAATTGATTTGGACTTGAATCCTCTACATTCGTCTAATGAATGTCTTGTGTTGTGTATGACGCACCTGTCTGGTGCTCCGTTCTCTTTACACTGGGGCAGGGTGCCCCCAATGTCTTTGCTGGGTTTGTCGACATCAGTCTTGTGAGATGCTACCCGGGTTTTGGCCACGGGTGGTTTTCTTCCGGAATACTTTGGAGTTGTTTGCTGTTCTTGTTCATAACAGAATCCGGGATCATTTTTGATTTTGCTCATTTCCCGAATGAATCTGGAGAATTCGGCGAATGGTGGAAATGGTACATCCCTGGACGACTTATACCTTGCGGCTCTCGTTGTCCACTTTTCTTGGAGTCCATAAGGGAGCTTACTGACAATTGGCCTTATCCCAGATGAAGAATCAAAATATCCAAGAAGTGAATGGAATTTAGGATTCTGTTTGATGTGTTGTATCTCCGACAATAAATCGGACAATTCATACAGACGTGCACTGTCCTTGTTTGTCAGTTTTGGGAATTTCGCTAGTCTGTCCATTATTGACGCTTCCACCATTTCAGGGGATCCATACCTGGTATCTAAACGATCCCACAGCAATCTGAGACATTCAGTGGGGTTCTCGCATGACCTTCTTATACTTTCAGCCTATTTTGAAGACTCAACTCCCAGCCATTTTACTAGGAGGTGTAACTGTTGTGAGTCAGACACTTTGGCTTCATCAACAACTGACTTGAAGCTATTTTTCCACACAAAGTAGGATTCAGCACGGTCGTTGAAATTAGTAAGACCAGATAACAGTATTTCCTTATGGAAAAGGAATCTGGTTATATCTGAAGTCTGGTTTACAGTCCTGTCATCCTCCAGGTTTACTGCTTATGAACTTGGTATTGGCATGTCACGTGACAAATGCTGACCTGATGGTTCGAATTCTGGTGCATCTCCGTTAAGCTGAAATGTAACAGACTGTGATTTACGAACTGGTCCAGCATAAGCTGGAGTAGATGTTACTTCCGGTGCTCCATATACTACTGTTGGAGTTGATGTAACTTCCGGTGGTCTGGAGGACCCATATACTACTGTTGGAGTTGACGTAACTTCCGGTGGTCTAGAGGACCCATATACTACTGACGGGATATTTTGTACCTCCTCATTTGAAACATTGAAGGACTGTTCTTCAACATATCGTTGAACCCGTTGTAGCGGGTCTGCTTCCTCTTTGGCCAACTGACTTCGCTGGTCTTCACTATCAACTCCTGTTTGACTACTATCGTCATCCAGGATCTTAGCCTCAGTTTCTGCCTTGACAGCTTCTTTTCTTGCCTCCAGCAATGTTTGGCCGGCCTTTAACTCAGCTTTCTTCCGAGCTGCTGTTGCTTCCATCTCAGCCATCTCAGCCTTTTGACGAGCTGAAGCTGCTTCCATTTCAGCCTTTCGACGAGCTGTAGATTCTTCTAATATGGCTTCCTGCTTTGACAGAGCGGCCTGTTTTTCTACGAAAGCAAGGCTTGCTTTGAGAGCTTCAGCTTTTGCTTTCTTCCGTTAGCGTCTGTACGTGTAGACGTCCCACCTTGTGATTTGTATTTACTATTGTGGGACGATGAGCTGCTACTAGGTGCCTTTGATGATTTCTTAGGCGTCAGAGAACTGCTAACTTCCTGTAAGTAGCACAGGGTATCGTCAATGGCACGTTGGCGGATATCTGCTATTGTTGAGCATTCCTCCATTTCTCGTTTACTATCCTCGCTCCTGATAGTCTTCAGGTAGGCCTTGAAGGTACTAAGTTGTCTTTGGTACCTGCTATTTGCTTTAGCTATATTTTGCTCTAAGGTTCTTTGATCCCGTAGTCCAACGGGAGGATCTTCAGCATCCTGAAGCAGGGAGTCGAGCATTGTCCATAAATACTCTACGTCTTGACGATGTTTGTCACATGTCTGAAAATATTGTTCATGCCCTTTCTCTGTAAGTGTCCGGACCCTGGTGTCCGGAATTGTTGAAATGGCTTCCTCGGGCATTTCTGTCTGATTAACACTCATTGTGATGAATGTTGTCTAATCCAGTTGTAGCTGTGTCGCCTGGAACAGGAACGGTGTTACCGTAGTTCAGTGACGGTGTTGTCCTCTGTCCGGCAACAGGAAGAAACAGTGTCCTGTAACTGTGTTGCCTGCAGCAGGAACGGTGCTACCAGTGGTCCAAAATGAGGTCTGGAACTCAGGCTGGTTCTAGTGTTTTTACTGTACTGAGCCGGACTCAGCGAGCTTTACCTAGTTCGTTGGCCCAATTCAAAATAAAAACCCAGTGTGGATCAACTATTTTAATTAGCCGGTGAACAATTGGTAAAAACCTGAAAAATACAATAATTAACAACCATAAGTTATGTGTCCAAAATAATGAGAATTTATAGTCATCTTAGGCTACCGTAATTATGAGTAGAATATCAACATATTTAAATACACAATAATTTGCATAAATAAACACAAATATGACGTGTGTCTGTGTAATATTATACATGGAGTTCCGGTATGTTCACGGAAGAATACAGTTGAATTGCTGTAATACACGGAATAAGTGTTCCATAATTAAATCTGGATGTATTTAAATGTCGCTAATTGGTTGTACCTACATTCTATATTTATACGAATTATGTAATCAACGTGTAGAGCTGATATTCACAATAAACTGTTGTGTAGTAACGTTAAATTGATTAATCTTCATCCAAATATAATAAAAGTATGATTATAAAACTTACACTGTTGTTGAACTAGGTTCTAAGTTCCAAACTAATATCTGGACAAAACGTTTGCCTGTCGTATGATCTGATGATACGTGAGAAAGGTGGAATAGGGAAAAGCAAAAATGTGTCATTCGGTCCCGGGCATACGATGTATACGGAATACTTCCCATAATAAATATATAGATAAATTTAGATGTAACAATACACTAATTGTGACAATACAATTTCACAATTTGCATATTATGTTAGCGTGATAATTGTATTTGACAGTTTCTTGGTAATTACAAAGTCTATTTCTATCATGATACGCATATGAAAGCACGTGTAATTGTTTGCTTTTATTAACAGTTAGGAATTACATCGTAGCCAGAAATGAATTTCTAATGTCTATCAATTGTTAATGTTTTACAAACGATGTGATTTATTGATATGAATTTTTCATTTTTCCCATTTCAAGAGGGCGGGGGTCATTTTTTTTTTTTGATTTTCAGCTGTCGTCCGGGCGTCAGTCTGTCCGTCCGTCAGTGAGTCTGACCGTCCGTCACAGAGTTTATGGACGCCTTTTCTCCTACATTTTCAATCAGAATGCGTACACGCTTTACATAATTGTTTACCATCATGTCTAGTTGCACAAATTGTCTGGCCTTATTAATTGGCCAAGTTTTGTTGGAGTTAATGCCCGTTTATGACAAAAACTTTTGACAAATTAAGTTTTTGAACGCTAATTCACCCACATCTTTTATCGGATTCCCATCAATCTTTACAAGGTTGTTGACCATCATGCCTAATGTGCATATTGTCTGATCGGATTGATAGGCCAATTTTTGTTGAAGTTATCCCTCTTTTAACATAACATTTCGATGAAAAAAGTTTGTGGACGCTTTTTCTCCCACAGCTTTCATCGGATTTCAACCAAACTTCACAGCATAATTGCAAACCTACATGCCTAATTGTGCATTTTGTCTGGCCGGGTTGTGTTATGCACCTTTATGACATAGAATTTTGATACTTTATGACTGTGGACATTAATTCTCCAATATATTTCATCGGGTGTCAACCAAACGTAACATGATTGTTGACTTTCATGTTTTATTGTGCAAATTGTTTCGGCTCAGTCATAGGCATTTTTTTTGCTGGAGTTATGTCCCTTTTTAACAGAATTTTGACAATCAAGGTAGAATAATGTGGACGCTACTACTCCCATATGCTAAATCGGATTTCAACCAATTTAACAAGATTACTGACAATCATGCCTAGTTGTGCATATTGTCTGGTCGGATTGATCGGCCAATTTTTGATGACGCTTTGCCCCTTTTTGACATAGAATTTCGATAAATTAAGTTTGTGGACGCTATGCAAAACAACGGCAGTAGAATACCGAAGGAACAAAGCACAAGATTACACAAATCAATGTCCAGAGACAAGGCAAAAGCAAGAAAACCAGAAGACAGAGACCAAAGTTAGAACTATTGTATGGTCGGATTTATCGGCCATTTTTGTTGGATTCATTCTCCTTTTTTTTGGTCATATTACTTCGGTAAATTATGTTTGTTGACGCTAATTTTCCACACCCTTCATTGGTTATTAACCAAATTTAGCAATATTCAAATGCAATGACAGCATATAAATTACAAAACATCCCCACAAATTCGATTTGTGAAAAAAAAAAAAAATGCACACTTCTTCTTAAGCCAGTGTTCCCGAGAGATATATCATATGAGTATCCAAAAGATGTGAT
>MJUU01063278.1:0-15488 GCA_002080025.1 Modiolus philippinarum
TGCGAAACTAAAGGTCAACATAAACTCGAACTGTTTAATGCTACCTTAGAGCGCGACGTCATAAATCACCGGACTTACGGACAGGTTACTGTCTGTGAAAGCATGTAAAATAAATCTATGATAAAATCAATGTGGTTAAATATGAATTGCTCATAACGAAATAGGGAACGTGGCAGCTCAAGATTCGACATGCTTCTCAAATCGAAACCTGATAGCAAAAATCTCTTTCGGCATCGTTTCCAATAGAATCATTTTTTCCAAACGGCATCGTTAACAATAAAATCAATTTTCAGGGCAATTTCACGGCATTTTACGATTTGAATTTTCAGGGGATGCTTTGAAAATTTAATTAAAAATCCCGTGAAAATACTTTCACGGGTTAAATAAATGTATTATCAGTAAATAATAAGCGAGAGTATGATATTGAAGAGGCATTACCACGATACACATGCGTGATAATTATTTAAATGAGGGTCGGTATGATCTTTTTCGGGACAACAGGAAAGGTCAATTATTTCACAGAGAATTCGGGGAAAAAAACAATTATCAGGAACGGAATTCGGTCAATTTTATTTTTCGGGATGACTGAGGGAATCGTACAATTTTTTTTCTGGGGAAATAGGGATCAAAACCCTCATAACCACCCCCTTAAATTAAACCAACACAAGATACAATGAATTCTATTTTTTTTTGTCATTAAAGGTCACTCTATATTGATCTATATACTTGAACAGCGGCATAAGGGAAATCATTACAAAGTCACTAAAAGGGTCGAGTTGTATTCGACTGATCTTTGTGAATATCTTCAGACGCAAGTAATCATTAATCACAGGATCAATTCTCTGTTCTGTTTGATGTCTTTTATTTCCTGTTTAATGAAATTGAATTCTGTTCTATTTTTCGCAACACTAATAAGCGAGAAAACGTAAGTTTACGACGTTTTTCCAAGCAAAATATAATGTAACTTCATTTCGCGCCAAAACCGGGAATGCTCATTTATAGTGATAAAAAATGCCAGTTTTCTCTCTGTAGCTTTAAATTAAGCACATGGACCCCCATTTTTCTAAGCGAATTTTGGAAGAGTGATTTTTCACGGAGATCTCTGAGAATTATGAAGAAAAAATCAGTTCACAATTTTTTTCTATGTGAAATTTTACTTACGAGAAATGAACGTTTTTTCTGTAAATATGGACATAAATGTCGAAATTTTATAAAAAAAAATGTATACTTACCTTCTTTAGAAATATCTCAGGAAACTGTAGCAAAAAACCGGAAGCAATTAGCTTAATT
Source organism: Modiolus philippinarum (assembly GCA_002080025.1). Lineage (NCBI taxonomy): Eukaryota > Metazoa > Mollusca > Bivalvia > Mytilida > Modiolidae > Modiolus > Modiolus philippinarum. Next base: position 1,291 of record MJUU01063278.1, read on the forward strand.
CGTTCAAAAGTTATGACATTTTACATATTGTTGTAAAAATACAATTTTTACGCAATATTTTGGAAAATGGCCAATTTTGAATCGCAGTTATCTCGAAAGCGAAATCATGAAGGTATATATTTCTTTGCAGATTTGGAAAGAGCATATTCAAATTGACTTAATTTCAAAATTTCACGAAAAAATCAGTTCAGGATCTTTACTGTATCGTATCCCCTTAAGGCATTGTCAATTTCAAAAGAAAACATTTTCAAATGATCTTCAAACTTCAAAGTAAAATGAATTAAGAGTAAATGCCCTTTTAGGTATTACACCTTTTGATTGTTTCCAAATTCACTACGCCAGGATAATTTGAAAATAAGCAAAGGAAATAAAATAAAATAATATTTTTCAAAACGAAGAAAGATTTCTAACCGTGCTGATATCAGGTAAATATTGCCAATGGTCTTATTTTGCCCTTTTGGGTTTTATACTTTTTATGTACCGTAAACGCACGTTTTTCCCAGTTTGTGCATGTATATAGCAATAAAAGGGAAACAAAATAAAATTACTAGGCTACATTTTATTACATATTCGCACAAAAATATAATGTAAATTGTGATTATATACTGCATTTCAAATTGAGAAAAATTGCTATTGGTATGACGAAAAACCCACCATTGTATTGCCGCCATTTTCGGTTTTTACAAATTTTTTTTCCCGATTCGGTGACCCTATTATTTTATTTGCTTAATCCGAGAGAAGGTTACACCCTATCTTCTGTGACAATATTATCAAATAATGGTATTTCAATTTTTTTGCGATCAGCGATTTTGTCGTATTGTGAGTACCTGACAAAAATGGCGGGAACTTAAAATTTGTGCCATTTATACCAAAACTTTTTTTTTTTTATTTTTTATTTTTTTGTAACATATTGTTTTTCTTCACACCATGAAGCATTAAAAATAATTTAAGTTCAATCGAGGAATCGACAATATAGTAAAAATATAGGCAATATAGTATATAATAAATACCTCCAAAAGGTAAATAAAGACGTCATAGCTCTAAAAGTTGGTCGGTGACCCCCATTATTTTTAGCTTAATTCATCATTAATATTGTACAAAAGGGGTATCAAGAAGATATCATTTTGGAGTTTGATTAGTAGGATATGTCTTTAATATTTGAATATGGTCATTTCAAGAATTTATGTATCTTGAGTGCATATTAACACTTAAGGATGTATTCTCCTGAGGTTTCAGTCTCATTGAAATCTCGTTTATGAATAATTCTTAAACTTGCCTTATGAGTGAAATTTTTTTATTGATTTATATCACATAAGGATATTCTCAAATGGTGTCAAAAAATTATGTACCTGCGACCAGTAGTTTCCAGAATTGAAAATTTCTTATTTTGACCAACATTGACCATTGATCTCAGTCAGAATTTAGCATTTTTTTGGGGGTAGGGGTAATGAAAATCATTTTTCAAGAATACTATGCATCTTATTTATATGATTTCTTTTCTTAATTCTTGAGATGTGATTGTCCAGCTATCTAATGAAAAAAAAGGTGAGTTTTGACAATTAAGTTGATAGAAATTTAAAAAAAATCTTGAATTTCACAGATTTTATGATGTCTTAAATTTGACAAGAAAAGGCAACATTTTTTTACAAAACTTTCTATCATCATGGAACTATGTTTTTTACTAGTTATATTTCTTCAGATTACAATCTGGACACTTTGACAGAAAACTTGATCGTAAATAGAAATCAATATTTTTACCAAAAATGACCCCAAAATATGCAAAATTTGATGAAGATTGCACAAAAACACAAAAATAGGGGTTTCCATCTAATGATACCACAAAAATATGCACACGGACATATGGTTTTCTCTTCATAAATGATTTTTTCATGGTCTTCACATGTTAGAAATATAGGTTTCGAGAAAAACTTGATGCAGGAAAATTTTGACCTCTCAGGAGAATACATCCTTAACAAATATCTTTTCAGCTCGACCTGATCTTAAACCAGCGTTTGATATGACATTTCTTTGGTGTAACAAACCACGTCAGTGTCTTCGAAGAAAGGAATATGATCTGCAGTGTACCGGAAAGGAATACGTTGAACTCTTTGACGATGGAAAACATTGTCAGAAATTTGATACTTCAAAAATCCATTATGCAAATTAAAACATTGATATGCAATTTGGTCTGTTAGTAATTGATATTATAATGTATTTTCTTGTAACCATCGTCGACAGTTGCAATATATTACAGAGAAAACAAGTTGTGTTTGTGAAACACTAGATATGCCCCCCCCCCGATTCCGAATTTTACCCCTTTTTGACCCCTATGACCTTTACCTTTGACCTATTTTTTTGCATATTTATGTTCCTCTTGACTAGACCTATACACCTGCCAAGTATCAAAAGTGAACCTTATATAGTTCAAAAGTTATAACCAAGGTTAAAGTTTCGGACGCACAGACAGACAAACAAACAAACAGGACGAAAACAATATTGCCCCCGATCCTCGATCTGGGGTATAAAAAGAAACTTGCAGAGAATCAAAGATAAAGCACTTGTTGCTAGTCATAATCGTGTTCTGCAAAGGCGATGGGAAAATACTGTTTTAAGTGTATATCGAGAAAATACCGTTGTTCGTTGGGTTTCAGTTTCCGTGGGTTTTGTGAGTGCCTAAAACCACGAAATTTAAACCCCACCAAATACCAATTTTACATGGATTGTAATGGAAACGACATCAAACCAAGAATTCAAAACCAACGAAGCAATGATTAAAAAAAAACAACTGATTCCTACGAATAAAAGTGTTTTCCCAGTATGCATCTTTTCCCTAGCTAAAAGACTTAAATGACGTATATCATGATTGTAATGACAACAAATTTTAATACTCAACATTGGAACATGGAGTGTGAAGTCTTTTTTTCTCCAAAATTAACAGAATCTCCATATACTAATGATGAAATTTTTCAATATAAATCAATACAGAGAAGGGACATATGAGGATATAATTAACAAAAAGCATAAGCCCTTCAATCGGCAATAGAAGAAGCGAACAGCACGAAGTTTCTTTACCTGCTTTGGAGGTATGTATTCAGAGAAGAAAAAAAAACAATACATATCACATCCCAAATAAATAAATAAATGTGCATAGTCTTGTACATTTTGATATTCAAATTTATTATAATTGTATTAAGAATTGAATGCATTATTTTGAAGTTTCATTGGGGTATGAAAGTGTTGACCGAAGCACATTTTTAATGAAGCGCGTTCTTCATATTGAAAATGTGCGCCCGGTCACACTTTCATATTCCCTATGAAACTTCAAAATAATGCTTTCAATTCTTATAATTACATTTTAAAATCAAAGCATAAAAAACAAATTCATTAATGTGACTATATTTTTACAAATTCATCCGCCATGTGAACATGTGGTCAAATGTGTTTCCTGGGAATTGCAACTTCACATTGATATGCCACGCGATCGCTGTTCACCTATCAAATTGACGGAATTCAAATGAATATGCATGAAATGTAATTATCACTGGATAATGGATAAAGAACCAGAGCCTCCTTAAAGCCTGTTCTTAAAACATTGTGATAGTAGCCTCCTCATGTATGCTTCCTAGTGTGCATGAACAAAAATTGAAGACTTGATCACAAAATGACCAGGCAGCGGTTCAAGCCTTGATTCCAATACTTGAAATTTCTACTTTATTGGAACAAAAGCATTGGTATAACAATACCTCATTCCAACAAAATATGTATTTTTTTTAATGTTACCATATCATTCTATTTTTGCTTTAGTTTTGTGGTGGTCTTGAATATTTCTAGGATGTGTTTTATATTGGTCATGCTGTCTATATTTTTGTTTCCTCGATGTTGCAGTTACAAAAACAGGATAACAGTAAACACCTAGAATGGCCGGGAACTACAATCACATGCCACAATCTACAAGCGAACTGCACTAGAAAAACAATAATGAAAACAAAAGACAAACATAAATAACGATAGGAACTCGGGATAGCCGGACTTGGTACCGGCACAAGCTAAAGACAGAGGTAGTGTTAAACCAGGTTATGGGTACCCAAACCTCCCCTTTCTCTATCCCGTTTCCCTATAGTATAATAAACATTGTTTCTTTCCCTTTGCCACTTTTTTGAAGTACAGAAGTCCCCCCACTTATGAGACCACCACAACCAACAAACAGAACAAAAGCAGTCTCATAATGGGAGTGGTCTTAGGTGAGGGAATCGATACTTATAGTTTTCATAACAAGAAAGAATTGTATATCGATGGATATCAACTAGAGTTATGTAATTTCAAAAAATAATAAACGAGCCTTTGGCGAGTTTATTATTTTTGAAATTACATAACGAGAGTTGATATCCAGCGATATACAATTCTTTCGAGTTGTTAAAACTATTTCTCTTATGATTTTCATAAATAAATACAGTGAAACTTAAGTGCCGAACAGCCGTTGCTAGGTAACGTAAATCACGGCCAACGAGATTTCACAGTGGTCCAATAGAAACGTCGAAAAAATAATAGCACATCACGCGTGATGTGTTATTTTTTGGCACTCGACCAATGAATTCATGTAAAAGGTCAACAACAAGTTCATATCTTACTCCAGCTTCAAAGTCTCGTTGTGTACCACAAATAACTATTCGTGCAAGGCGTAGATAATGAGCGTGCATCATAAGAGAAATATTTCTACAATATTCACCTGTTGGAAAAATATATGTACGTTTAGGTTGCATTTTGTTTTGTTCACTGTTATATGTATGTCTACATATGTATGTTTATCTTTTAAAGTTAGATGTTTTCTTATTTTTTGTTTTTATTTTGACTTAGTTTACCATTTAACTGACTGTTGTATTTTTGCATTATATGTCCACCTCGCAACACTTATTTTGTTAAATACAATTTTTGTGGTACTCGGGACTCATGAAGGAGGGGGTTATACCCTCACTTCTTTAATTTTATTATTCTTTGAAGTTATGAAGATTATGTATCTTGCTTGAAAATCCTGTATTGAGTTCTATTTTGTTCATCAACACTTTCAATTTCAATTGCAATGTCATCAATAAATGGATCATTAATACACTTAGTTTCATATTTCTGTTACTCTTCAATAGTTCATTTTGCCAGCTTTTGGCAGGTGAGGTGTGAAACGATATTTAACTGTAAAAATGCTGATTTATAATTGGACGTATTTTGTACGTTTGGTGTAAACTTTTCACAATCTCCTCTTAAACCACCGGGCAAAGTGGAACCAAATTTAGTCAAAATAATTCTTGGTTAGTTCCTACTAAAATTGTGGCCGGAAGGTCCACACCCTGTCAAAGATTGCCATCAGACGGGTAGATAGTTTAACATATTAAATAGTGCAATTTATGACTTTTAAGGGACATCATTCAGAGATTTTCTAACAAACTATTTTTCTATTAATTATCAAACGTCTGCTAAATGGAGCATAGATTGCACACTTAAAAAAATGCTCGGTAGATGAGATTCTCATCCACGGTGGTCTCTTTCATGCATGGAAAACTGAACCCTTTAAGGAAAACTGTTCAAAGATCTAAAGGTTTTCTTGTTGCATTATCTATAAAAAACAGTTCAAAACACACCTTATCCTTGTTTTACAACGGTCTTGCCATTACCCTACCTTAAACACACATGGTAAAAAAGGCGACATGAATTGGCATCCCGCGGTGAAACTACGATAAACTGGGTATTCGTGATTTATTTCCGTTGAAACTTATTTGTTATTCTTGGTTCTTCAATGTGGAGATGCGAAGGAAATAATTAAAAAGAGAATATCCAAAGATAATAATTTAAAATGCTACGTTTGTCTTGAGGAAATGAATGTCATAGACCACTGGAATCACTTTTTTGTAGGTCAAGGAAGGAGGGAAAATATGGTAAAAGAGGCCGGTGGAGTATTCTTATGTTTCTTATGATCCGTCTTAACTTTGCAAGGAGCTTAGTGAAGAATGTCAGGTGAAAAAGCGGAACTACTAGTAAAGGAAAAGTTGTTAAGAATATTTCAAGTAAGCAGTTTAATTCGCACAGACAAGTTGACTTTATAGACATACAGTCAATCAGATAAAATGAATATAATTAGCTAAATTTGTCATATTCTGGCCCTTAATTTCAAAAAAGATCACATAGAGTTGCACTACAGCTTCTTGATATTTTCTTACTTTTTTGACGCGCCAAACATTCTCCAGAGTGACACTGGAGCAGAGTTTTCTGCAAACATAAAACGTATCATTAGAATTTGTGGCCCGATAGTAATCCGGTCTATGAAAAACCGCGACATCGTCAAAGTCAGGAAAGCGTCGAACGGGCAAATTATGATCTAAAAGATACGAATATCACATGGATGAGATCTCAATGAAACAAAAAAAAAGTTTCCTCATGCAGAATAATACTATTGAGCAAAGTATTTGCGTTATATTTCGACGATACAGCAGTCTTCAAAAAATATCACTCGATACAGAGTAAACAACGTTACGTCAGAAATAACTAAATACCGAAGTAACTGAGAATTTCATTTCTGCATATGCACATTTCGACAACTTAAGTCTCTTCAGTGCAGATAAAATCTAAACATTTGGAAGACCATAAATTCAAAAATGTTTCAAAATTGATAGAGAACAAATAACAAATATGATCTAAATGTAAAGCCAAAATCAGCTAAGGACAGAGCTTTGCATGAGGGAGATACTCCTTAGTTTTTTACAAAAAATTAGATATTTAAATCACAAACAACGTAAATCCTTAACTTTATACTTTATACAAATTGTTTACATTCGTTTGATTGGATGATCTGTCCAGTACCAACCAATGACAGTTCGCGATTCAATAAAGCCTGATTTCGGACCAATGACAGAAACCGCGATTCCGTAATTAATTAATAAAGTTAGTTAGTCAAGTGCAGGCACAAATGCATATATGCCAATGAAATTTTAAAATGGCACAACCATCCCAACTTTTAGATGTATGAAGCTTACTCGCAGTATATGTTGTTTCTGTAGTAACCTGGCTAACAAAAAGCGTCTTTTTATTTTAGTAGTATAGATGTTTTATATTAATATCAACGATAAACCTTTCTAATAAACATTTATTTGTTTAGTTCTCTAATAGATAACAAAATACCGAAGTTACTGTTAATTTATTTTCTGATATGCGCATTTCGACAAGTTATGTCTCATCAGTGCAGATCAAACGTGAGAGAATTTCTCATATGGATATACTATTGATACTTTCAAATTTTGGCATTTATTTTATTGATTTCGAAATGTAATCCAGACCACCTGTTTTAATTGCCCACATCTCACTATTTTATAACGCCAAGTTTTCTTACATTCTACTTGATGAGTGCCCTGTGTTTGTCTATATGTTGTAGTTGTCCACTAGCTTAAGACACTAGTGCTTTTGTCCGGCAAAGGATGACAGTGATTGTAAGAGCACTTTGCCAGTTTAATTGATGTTTGTTGACAATCCCGCACCCATGACCAAGAAAGACATGGATGTAGCGTTGCTCGACAATTAGCAAAGAGTTCCGCTTAAACCGGTGCTAGGGGCCGTCTTGAACTCACTACGAGGTATGAGCAAAGCTCATTGTTGAAGGCCTCATGGTGACTTCAAGATGAAGAACAACAATAAAAGCGTTGTTCCTTTGCTTGTTTTTTTACCATGTATTTGTAGAGACTTTGTCTGATGTGCATTTACTCCATATCCTTTTATTCACCATTTATATAGCTTCTTGTCTTATCTGATCTAATTTCAGTCCAAGATTTTTGTGATTCCTTTGTGAAATTATGTGACAGTAGCGGGTCGGCCATCCAAAGTACTGATAAGTAATAAACAGTCCCATCTGGTAACACAGCTTTTTCCCTTTTTTCAATCCAGCATATCCGTAGGAATGACGGATCCCTTAAAATTATCACAGTTAACATTTGCAGCATAGCTTGACTTCTGTACTAAAAGTAGCGCAGAAACGATTGTGTTCTCTTCCTTCACTGACAGTTGTAGCATTAGGTAGTGCTAAGTAACTACTGTCCTTCTTTTGACTAGGTCCACAACTTAATTTGGGATCTTCTACCACTACAAATCTTACCCACTCTAACTCGTTGAATTTTCTCCTCTTTTGTGTTGATTTTAAATTCTCATGGATTAAACAACGGCAGTAGAATACCGAAGGAACAAGGGAAGCGATGACTACAAAAATCGAAGTCCAAAGACATGGCAAAAACGGTAACAGATAAAAACAAAGACAAAACAAGGACGTGAGACAGCTACAATGCACGGAAATAAAAAGATAACATTAAGAACTAAGGCACTCATAGTGTGAACTTCCATGAAAACCGGGAGTGACATCAGGTGCTCCGGAAGGGTAAGCATGTCCTGCCCCGCTAGCGACACCCGTCACACTATCAGTAAGGCATAAAGTGATTTGAAAGGTCTGTTTGGTAGCGGATTGGCCAATGTCATTTTCTAACCCTTAGACAAAAACCAATGTGATCCATGATACATGTTTCTTCTCTAACCCTCAAACAGTATCATGGTGAAATTTTGAAAAGCTTTTTGTATATCTCTATAGAATGAAAACAATCACAAGGACAAATCGGTAGCACAAACATAACTCACGAAGACAAAACTAAAATGTTACAATATGATATACAAGCCAACACGAAAAACTTAAGCACTGACAGTGTGAACTCCCATAAAAATCGGGAGTGACATCGGTAAGCATGTCCTGCTCCGCTAGCGGCATCCGTCACACTACCAGTGAGTCAATCAAGGGTTGAGTCAAACCCGATTATGTCAAATCCGTGAAGACGTGAAATCTAGCTGAAGATGTCCGTTTTCATTTGGGACACAGACACGTCATATCTGTCAATGATGTCATGGTGACGGCCATAGAATTTCTGAAGGGATGAAAGTAACAAAGGCTGAACAAATCCCTGACTAAGCAGCTTTTGGGACAGTGTTTTTGCTCTAACTAAAAGGTCACTGTATAAACTGCATGCCCGACAGTAACGAATCAACTGTGAAATGTACACTCCATAGGCTGGTGCTGCTCAGAAAGGGAAAGTTCACAATTGGGAAGTTAAAATCATCACGTTTGTCATACAGCTTAGATTTCAAACGTCCATTTTCGTCAATGTAAATTAAAAGATCTAAATACGAAGCTGAAGTAGGTGTGTCGGTAGTCTAAATAAAGGAGTCAGATATTTCTTGATTGATTATTTGTCTAGGTGGTAATAAATGCCAAGAATAATGCTTGCTGTAGAGTTCATTTTCGAAACTGAATCATACATATATATCTCAAGAGTGTTGCTGAGAACAGTCTCACTTTTTGTAGATTTTGTTTTTTTTCCTCATCAGATTTTGGCCTTAATATGTTGAGTTTTTTTATACTTGTGTGTGTATTTGTCTCTCACTGTTCAGAACAGTCTTCACTCTTGGTTGTCTTTCTTCTTCCAGCCAGAAAATGGTGAGTTTATCTGACTTCTCGACTGACTCTGACTTTACTGTCTTACTTTGTTTTGACTCTATATACTTTTCCATCTGATAATTTAGCGATGAAGACAATGTGCATCCACAGTAAATGCACTTAAGGTAGATTGGTAGTCTTCCGCCATTTTGAATTTGTTATTATTGTGGTATCATCTGCTTTTTAAACATGCAAGTATATTTATTTGTAATGCATCAATAAATACTATATTATCAGTGACACAAAAAGCAAAGGATCTACAGTGACTTAATTTCACATGTATTTATCTTAAATATGGCGTACTTGTACATGAGGTAATACACTTTGTTAAATTACTACTATCTAAATTTATGTAAATTCTAAAACCTAAGGTTTAAATCCCTCTATCGTAGTTTTTTTCTTTAGCTATATTTGAAATTAATGATTATTCGGATTTGGTTTGGTCTTTTGAAATTATGGATTTCCTATGTTTGTATTCTAGTGCATGCTGATGAGGAATTAATTTCCGAAATGACCATTCAGCTCAATAAAATTATTTCAGATGGAGTAAACATATGTGTAATGGTCTCATGTTCATTTACTCCATATCCTTTCGTAAAATATCTAATTGGATGATGTTTGGTAATTTGATGATAAAATAGTTTGGAAGACGATATTTGAAAAAGGGGGATAATCTGATGAAAATATTTTTTACATAGATATCACTTTGAAAACTCACATATTTCAAATTATAAGGAAAACAAAGTCAGTGACCCCCATTTTTCTTGATATGTTTTGAAAGTATGTTCAAAGATCTAACATGAGAAAAGTGAAAGAAATCTATGGAATACACAAAATGTAGTTTTAAAGAAAACAGCCAAAAACCTGTTTTTCCCTATATATTCGTTAGAAATATTTGATTATTTTGATAACAGTTATTTTAAAAACAAGCAAGGTGACCCCCCTTTTTTATTTTTTTTTATTTCAGTGCTAATATAATAAGGAAACTTTCCTGGGAAAATGAAAAAAAATCTATGGAAAAAAATTGGGACTACCCATCTACCTTAATCACCTTATTAGGGTGGTCTACCCTGACATGCCTCATCAGAGCCTTTTATGTCCTATACTCGGCTCCACATTGGAAACAGGTAAACAACAGTAAAACATTATTTTGAACCCATTTTTTAAAACATACTTAATGTTAATTGTGCAAATAATCAATAAATTTGGCCATGTATGGTGAATGAAAGTATATGGAGTAAATGTACATGAGACAAAGTCTCTACAAATACATGGTAAAAACAAGCAAAGGAACAACGCTTTTATTGTTGTTCTTCATCTTGAAGTCACCATGAGGCCTTCAACAATGAGCTTTTCTCATACCTCATAGTAAGTTCAAGACGGTCCCTTGCACCGGGTTGAGTGGTATTCTTTGCTAATTGACGAACAACGCCACATCAATGTCTTTCCTGGTCATGGATGCGGGGTTGTCAATAAACATTAATTAAACTGGCAAAGTGCTCTTACAATAACTGTCATCCGTTTCCCGACAAAAGCACTAGTGTCTTAAGCTAGTGGACGATTACAACATATAGACAAAAACAGGGCACTCATCAAGTCGATTGTAAAAAAACTTGGCATTATAAAATAGTGAGATGTGGGCATTTTTAACAGGTGGTCAGAATAACCTTTCGAAATTACAAAAATAAATGCCAAAATTTGAAAGTATGATAGTATATCCATATGATAAATTCTCTCACGAACACGTAAATCATAACTGAAATATATAGAAAGCATACATCCAAAGTTGTCTGCATTTTTTTGAAGTTTTGCCTTTATTTTAAGCATAATCATTATACAAAGCATACATCACTGCTAATGAGTAGCATACTTTTGACATTTCTATTTCGACAATTATGTAATGTGATCAAGCTGAAACACTTTAGCGCACATTGCTTGCTCAATAATAAAGTTTATAAAATATAATGATCTGTGTTTATGTTTTATTTCAGGACCCATAGATAAAGTGACTACAGTGCTATCTAGACTTTGCATTTGTCTTCTACTGATTAGAGACGTCATCATCATCATGTAGAGTCTTAACCCAGTTAACTACTTCTCTATAAAAAGGTTTCAGGTGATCATGAAGAACAACTTGACTATTTTTTGCGAGACATCAGATATCACGTCTGTCACAAAATATGAGACCGTCCCATTTTTTTTTCGATTTTTGGCTTCTTCCTTTGACTTATGCCAAAGTGTGCAGCCATACTACATCTCCAGTGATTGGTTCATACGCCATACTTTCGTTTTTGTAGATCACTAGATTTGGTTAAATTGTATCAGGCCATTTCAGGCACTTTCCATAAACGTTTCTGTAAGTCTTCAGTATATGTATAAGACTGCTTGAGTAATTTTTCTGTGGGTGTGGTCCATACATCAAAAGGTAGTTCAATTTCCTTACTCCCTACCAAGCATCAGCGAAACTTTGTGGTATCATGGTCTAATGACCTGTAGGCCATATGAGCCCACCGAAGTTGTTCATCTCAAATATTTTGGACATATCATAATATTTACTTAATATATCTTCTAAAGTTCTGTTGAAACGTTCTAGTAAGCCGTCACTCTGTGGTCTGAATGTTTACAATTTGGAATTTATTACATAATTCTCTGAATAAACCAGAATCAAATTGTTTCCCTTGGTCTGAATGTTTTTGACGAGGTACACAAAAACCTTCAAATGAAGTTGACTATGAAATTGTCAAATAGATTAGTTGTCTCTACATGTATGTCCGGCATGGGATATTCTTCTGTCCACTTTGTATAATAACCTACAACAAGGGCATATCTATTTCCTTGATGTGATAATGGCAAAGTACCAATTATATGAATGGCAATTCGATCCATAGAGGTACCTACACAATAAGGTTATATCTTACTCATTGTTTTTGTGGGCTACAAATATTAGTTCTTGTGAATAACAACAGGCGTGTAGATACCATGACTCATCCAGAAAGAAGGGTCACAAATGTGGGGAATGGGTTTTTAATAGATGACACCCGCTTCGCTATGTTGACAGATGCTTATCATAGCTGTAAACACTTTATTGTTCATTATTAATAAAAAACCGAAATTTTGATGGAAGTGGAAGCTGGCAGGATTAACTTGTGAATTTTGAATGACATTCACAGTAAATAGATGAGATGACCAAATGAAGGCTTACGAACTTGCCACGAGTTAAAGGGATGGCATAGGGTATTGTGACTGCCATTTAACCTGCAAAACGACTTGATTATGATCATCTTGTTGTAGCTCATGTTTTGAACCAGTAAGTCATGTCAATATGGAGAAAGTTCTAATAAACGCAATAATTAAAGTACAAAATCTGATAAAGCCATACCTGAACTTGCTCAGAAGTTAACTAGACTAGCTTATAAAAGCATTTTCACTTTTTTGTCCATTGATCCTCTTATTTTTGTGCATAATTAAGGTCTTTCCCGACTCCAGTCGGAAAGACCTTATAGTAATTCTTCTGATTATTATTATTATTATGATTATTATTATTGTTATTATTATTAAGGTCTTCCCCACTACAGTGGAAAGACCTTATTGTATTTCGTTTGATTATTAAGGTCTTTCACCTCAGTGTGAAAGACCTTACTGTTATTCTTCGGATTATTATTAAGGTCTTTCACCACAGTGAAAGACCTTATTGTTATTCTTCGGATTATTGTTTTTTTTTTTTATTCTTTTTCTTCCATCGCACTGCTGTAAAAAAAACTACGCGACATATCATTTCGACTCTTGGTGTGATGAATCGACATTAATGGGGACCTCAAAACTCAGTCAAGCATATCGGTCTATTTTTAGTAACGGAGTTATCTCCCCGGATACGATTTATCTTGTTAGCAGATCTCCTCAGAAACCGCAACCGATATCAAAATTTTGAATGGGGGAAAATGTTCGATTCATCCTCAGCATGATTTATCACGCAAAAAAAATTTTTTAGGTCGCGACCCCGGTTACGCGTTTTTGACCCCTAAATATGCAAATAAACAAAGTTATCGGATTTCCACCAAATTTGGTTTCCAGGTAGCTCTCATGGTCCTGATTACAAATCTGGGGCCAATTTTTTTTTTCGGCCGCCATTTTCAAAATGGCCGCCATTTGAAATTTTGTTATCGCAATATCTCGGAAACGATAAAAAATTTCTGAAAACATTATATTGCAAAAATACTCCTCTCATTGAGATCTACATTTGATTCAATAGAACAAAAACTCTGCGACAAACCGTTTTTGAGTTATAGCCCTTGACGCGTTTCGGTAAATCGGTTTTTTTGCGAATAACCTTTAAACGCTTACAGATAATATAATAAACATATATGTTTAATTAAGGTCTTTCACCACAGTGAAAGACCTTATTGTTATTCTTCGGATTATTATTATGGTCTTTCACGACAGACAGAGTCTGAAAGACCTTCTTGTAATTCTTATGATTATTATTAAGGTCTTTCACCTCAGTGTGAAAGACCTTACTGTTATTCTTCGGATTATTATTAAGGTCTTTCACCACAGTGAAAGACCTTATTGTAATTCTTCTGATTATTATTATTATTATTATTATTATTCTTTTTAGTCCGTAACCCCGTTACATCTGAACCAAGCGACATCTCATTACGAAACTTGTTGAGGTAGTTCGGTTTCAAAATGG
>MJUU01063278.1:24761-47718 GCA_002080025.1 Modiolus philippinarum
CCTATTGTGTAAAGAATGTAAGGTACATCCCAGTTTAATCAGCTGCCAGTATTTTTTAAATTTTGAACAACATTTTTGTTAAATCGATGATGAAAAGTGCCATTAATAATAAGCTGTTTGCGAGTGACATTATAGTATGATATTATTATGCATTATTTTCTTGAAGAATTGTTGATTTTTAATTTTTAATGAAATATATTTAAGGAAAACATGGAATAATCTTTGTGATCAGGTGAATATATTAAGATCCTTGACATTTATTTTCGTCATGTGATTTTTTAAATCCTTTTTTTATAGATCACAAGTAAGAAAGAGAGAAAGGATTTAAGTAATCACACAAGTCTCTGTCAATGTAAGTATGATTTTCTATTTAAGAAATAATTAACAGTAGCCATATATTTATATTCATATTTTTTCTACCGATTTACTTTTAAAAAAATAAGCAAATATTTTTCCATGTGCATATCAAAATTGTGGAATTTTTGACAATTTATATGGTTTACAAGTCCACTAATTTCAAACACATTGAAACTGAAACAAATGTTAATTTTTACATCCTGTTAGTTATAAAAAAAACTGTGAAAAAACATATCAAAACTCTGGTGTAAATTACTTTTGGAGTGTAAAAAATCCATTGAAGTTTTAGATAAACTTAAATAAATAAAAATGAAAAGACCAGTTTCATCTATTGACAGTTATGATTTTTCCACACTTTACACAACCCTTGCACATAATTTGATTAAATCTAAATTGGGACAACTTATTAAATGGTTTTTCAAATTTTCTGGTGTACAGTTCATTTATTGTAATAAAAAGACCTTCAATTTGAGTACCAGGCTGAAAGTCATCGGTGGCCTTTGACCTTGACCCTTGACCTTGTTAGCAAACTCGGAAACTGTAATAGATAGCTGAAAAATTATATCAGCAAAAATGTTCATCATGTCAAGGGCTACTATTTTTTCATTTGGACCGAAGCTCTCCGATGACTCCCCGAAGAGTTATTGCCCTTGATGGGTTTCGGAAATAGTTTTTGGGTATAACTTTTGAACCTTTACAGATAGTATTGTCATGAAACATATCAAATTAATCAGTAAGAAGAGACCTTCAATTTGATTCCAAGGTCAAGGTCATCAAGGTCATCTGTCAAGGTCATAGCCAAATTTTAGGGGTTTTTTATAGTAAAATCTCTAAAATGATTAGAAATGGCTACTCTAACATATTGGAGACAATGTGCGTCTCATCAAAATAATCTTAAACATGTGACATAACAAAACATAACATAAAACAAAACATTGACTGGGAAAGACCTTGCAATTGTTCTCTGAACAATTGTCCTTTATGAGCATTCTACAAAATTTGCATTCAACTTATATAATATTTTTGTCACATTCATTCATGATGTTAAACCTAAAAAAATCAGAGGAGTTTCGTTTTTCAGGCATTTTTTATTTCTTTTATAAAGAAACAGATCGTCAACTTTTTAATTCCTTTTGGTTGACAACATTTTTTTCAATTTGGAAACATAATAAAACAAAAACAACAACAAAAACAACATTTAATCTGAAATCCGAACTTACTTAAAAGCGATAAGTGTGTTTTTGAATGCTCAACAACTTTTTTGACATAAATAATCATTACGAAGTGCTTGACTAATTTGATTAATTCTAACAAATGTCACCGAATATCAAGGCAAGACAATGACCTAAAAAAAGAATTGCACGTCCAAAATAGCCTTCTTCACCACAGACCGGGTTCCAATTGTACATTCTCTAGACTGAGTGATGCTACTTAATACATCTAATGTATTGAAATGGCGAGATAATGGACTTCTTCTACTTTTATTGTTGTAATAATGCTACATAAGTCCTTAAATTTCTCAATTAAATAACCAACTTTAGAAAAAAGTTTATAGCATCTTCTTTTTGATTTCCACATAGAAACTGTAATAATTTATTTTATTCGGTGCTTGTCCGATAGGTTTCCGCTGTAAAATCGGGACTCGAACAGTTTATCCGGTAAAATCTCTTTAATCATTTTAATCTACCGTACATGAACGGACGAGTAGCGAATGAATAACGGAGTTACAACGTATTAGAACCGAACAAAACGCCAAACTACCGTACATTTAGTGTAGTACAAATGTATATGTACGTTCCAAGTTTTGAAAATGTTCATAATTTGCAGCATACAAGACGGACATGACCGAACGTGTACCGCATTCACCGCATAAAGAACGAATAACAAACGGGAATAAACAGATGTAATTTTTTTATACAAGTTTGGCGTCCGTTTGTGTGATACTGTGTTGTGGAGGAGGGGCTTTTTATACAAATTTTTACTTTGTGTGTCAAATTGTATTTTAATTCGCAATGCACTAACGTTATTTCTAATTGCTTATATATCAGTTTTATTGATGCCTGTATTTCTTGAATGAATTGTTTTCAAATAATAAAAAAGATAACAGGAAACGCCTACAATGGCAGAAAAACGCAGTCACATGCCACAATGTGCCAAGGAACTGCAAAAGAAAAAAAATATGAAAAAAATAAAAGGCAAACGTAAGCAACGATAGTTATTCCGGACAGCCGGACACTTGGTACCGGCACTTGCAAAAGCTCGAGATATTGTTAAACGGGTTTAAGGGTAACCCCCCTTTTCTGTCCTGTTGTCCCATAGTATTATAAACATGCGAATAAAACTCAATACAGGTAGACTACTAACTCCAAGACACGGTCACAATTTTGAAAAGGAAAAAGGAAAAAACGAAATTTAGAAAGATTGGTCAAGGAGTACCGAATAGCTCTAGGAGCTTAGTCTGCTGGTAAAACACTGTCGCACTACGGAAGAAAAATCAAATTCAAAACTCCCAGATGAGTTTCTAAAAGAATCACAATGCATTTCATTAGAGATCGGCAGAATCTGTAGGGCTAATATGCCTGTCAATCAGGTCATTGGATCCAAGAAACAATTTAATGGACACATGCAGAATATCCTGTCGATATCCCCTATTGTGTAAAGAATGTAAGGTACATCCCAGTTTAATCAGCTGCCAGTATTTTTTAAATTTTGAACAACATTTTTGTTAAATCGATGATGAAAAGTGCCATTAATAATAAGCTGTTTGCGAGTGACATTATAGTTTGATATTATTATGCATTATTTTCTTGAAGAATTGTTGATTTATATAATTTTAATGAAATATATTTAAGGAAAACATGGAATAATCTTCGTGATCAGGTGAATATATTAAAATCCTTGACATTTATTTTCGTCATGTGATTTTTTAAATCCCTTTTTTTTTATAGATCACAAGTAAGAAAGAGAGAAAGGATTTAATTAATCATACAAGTCTCTGTCAATGTAAGTATGATTTTCTATTTATGAAATAATTAACAGTAGCCATATATTTATATTCATATTTTTTCTACCGATTTACTTAAAAAAAATAGCAAATATTTTTCCATGTGCATATCAAAATTGTGGAATTTTTGACAATTTATATGGTTTACAAGTCCACTAATTTTAAACACATTGAAACTGAAACAAATGTTAATTTTTACATCCTGTAAAAGTGTAAACATTCTGTAATTAAGATAGATTTATATCAAATAACAATTTCTTACTTGTTAATTGAAAATGACAATTTTATGACCCTAATCAATGACGATTTCTTGCCAACCAAGGTAAATTTTTTAGGCATGTAACGTCACGACGAAAGCTCCTATATTGGGTTCCTAAGTTTCACAAAAATGCCTACAAACATAGTTTTATTTCGGCATCGAGTAACTGTTCTACCACTAATTTATCCATCTATTTAACCAGTGCATTCACCTGTATTTAAGAGTTAGTTATAAAATACTGTGAAAAAAACTTATCAAACCACTGGTGTAAATTACTTTTGGAGTGTAAATATCCATTGAATGTTTAGACAAACTGAAATCAATAAAAAATAAATAAAATAAAATAAAATAAAATAAGTTGATCACTGTTTTGTTTGGTTCCATCCTGTAGTTATTTTCATAAAGTCAAGTTCGTAACATAACAGGAAAAGATCTGAAATGGGTGATGCACAGATTGTACCCATGGGAATTCCAATGACCTGTTGATAGACGATGTTGCCAAAACGAACAAAAATGTTGTCTAGCAAAAGATTCAGTGCCTTAATCATGTCATCGCAAGTCGAAGAACCAGTGATGTTAGAAGAGAGGAATTCTTGCTTTTTATTACAACAGATGAACTGTAGACCAGAAAATTTGAAAAACCATTTAATAAGTTGTCCCAATTTAGATTTAATCAAATTATGTGGAAGGGTTGTGTAAAGTGTGGAAAAATCATAACTGTCAATAGATGAAACTGGTCTTTTTATTTCTTTTTTTATTTTAGTTTATCTAAAACTTCAATGGATTTTTTACACTCCAAAAGTAATTTACACCAGAGTTTTGATATGTTTTTTCACAGTTTTTTTTATAACTAACTCTTAAATACAGGTGAATGCACTGCTTAAATGATAAGATAAATTAGTGGTAGAATAGTTACTCGATGCCGAAATAAAACGATGTTTGTAGGGATTTTTGTGAAGCTTAGGAACCTAGTATATAGTAGGCAAGGTGTTATCTTTAGGTGGAACTTGAAGCATATCTCTATACCTATAGTGCTGTTCGGTTAATGTTTTGTCGTCAAAATTAATACGTTCGGAAGTGTTAGACTTTGCCAATTCATTTTGTTGGACATCAATATAATATTTCTTCCAAAAAACAGAAACGTAGTTGGAGGATTTATCGACTGGTACAATTAAAAATCAAGAAATGCAATTCATTCCAATATTGACGTACGGAAATTCAAGAACCCCGCTTTGCAAAATGTATTGAAATGATGCAGCAACAAGATCACTTGTATATCGTTATATTATTTCATTGTGTAGAAGGAGGTTTCTCTGAAAATAACATGTTCAGATGACATAAAATAAATGTCATACCCAGTGACCCTACAGAAATACGAATAGTCAAAACTTATAACATATTTGTATGTTGCGACCTTCTATCATTTGTTGAGATTGTCTCTCACAATTGTTACACAAGTTCACCGCCATGTTAATCATAATAAAGTTGAGGGTTTGGGCTTTTTCTGTTCGTGAAGAGTTATTTAAACGACACAACAACCAAACTTTTATAAACAGGTTAAAGTAGTAAAAATGAACGAACAAGTATCACCCATTTTGATTTCAAATAAAACAAGCTTAGTTAGTTAGTTAGATCTTATAAAAAATAAGTTAGATATAAACATTATGTCCCGTTTAACCGATTTACGATATATGTTTCTCTCAATCGTAGTGAACCTCTTTTATATGGATCAAGCATAATTTTTTTTTAATAATGCCCCGGAAAAACACCTGTTAATAAACAATAAATTACCCCTCACTAATTGAAGCCCACTATTGAATCAGATACAGATGTTCAACAGGCTTTACGAACTTAAACCAGATAAAGCGTTTATTGAATTATCAAAATAAATTTGCACGATAACACTTTTTAATGGACCTGCTATATGGTGTGAGGTTCCTCACTGTGTTGAAGACCGTCCGGTGACCCCTAGATGCTTTGTTTTGGGTCATTTAACCTGGAAATGGGATGTTGTCTTCTTGACATTTACCCCATTTCCTTTCTTTTTCATATTATACAATTATAGCCTATCAATGAGGTCAATGCAGAAATGTCCAAAAATTTCTCCATTGACCGAA
The DNA here is from genome assembly GCA_002080025.1 of Modiolus philippinarum. Lineage (NCBI taxonomy): Eukaryota > Metazoa > Mollusca > Bivalvia > Mytilida > Modiolidae > Modiolus > Modiolus philippinarum. The sequence continues at coordinate 30,499 of MJUU01063278.1, forward strand.
TTTAATAGATAATAGTTTAATTATTTTCCAAATTTACGAATTTTTATAGAGACTTGTTAGTAAATCTCAATTTTATATGAAATGTTTGCTTACTCGATTTTTTTTTGCATTCATATTTTCAAATAGATTCATGGAACTGAATTTATGCCTGTTTTGTATATAGACAAACCAATTGGACTGTTGCACTATCTCTAGTTATCGTGTCCGCCGCTAGGTTCATTAGTGAACTGGTGAGTTCCGGTCGATAAGCCCCATTTAAACTAATGTTAAATTGGCAAAGTTTAAAATGAAATTGTGAATAATCTTGAACAATGATATCCACAAAGCAGTTACAACAAATGACATTTAAGCTACAACATCCGAAAATCGCAAAATCGTATGTGTTGTAGTTATTTTTAAATAAGTTTTGTAAAGTTACCATCTATCGACACAAATAAGTGTCATAAATTTATCTTCATATGCCGTTAATTTTTCGAAGAAAAACAATTTTATCTATTTGCTCCATTGCATACTGTTTACCGGTAATCTTGACACAATATCCACACCTGTGGATCGCTTACATGTCAAAATCAGCGGTGTTCTTTTTGATGTACAAATCATATAGGTATGACAAAACAAAACAAAAAAAACGAAAATTGTTTTTTTAAATAATATGTATTTAACTCAGAATATCATCGGCATTTGAAATATAAATTTTGATTAAATAATCTTTTGCCTTTTTGCAAATTTGTATAGGATTGGAATACACATTTCTAAAAATAAGTAATTTTGTTTTAAGTCAAAATTGAAATGTGTCATGCAAGGATGAAAAGTAAATATAAATAAATAAAACTAAACTACAAAAAAAACACGACCGGCTTTTATTCTATGCTTTTATCATAACAAAATACCGAAGTGACTGATAATTTATTTTCTGCATACGCACATTTCGACAACTTATGTCTCATCAGTGCAGATAAATCCAAAAATTTGGAAGTCCATTAACCGAAAAATATGTTAAAGCTGATAAAGAACAAATAACCAAAAGGGGTCTAAATAGAAAAAACCAAATTCAGCTAAGGACAGAGCTATGCATGAGGGAGATACTCCTTAGTTTTTAACATAATTTTGCAAAATTTAGATATTGTAAGTTTCAAAACAAACATTTGAGATTTTATTGAAACTGAATATGCTATTAAATGCAGGTTACTGCTACATGTCAAATGTCATCTAGTCGTATTCAATATCACCTTTATATTGATATACCTGTAACAATATATTGAAAGCTTGAAATGTGTTGAGGGTGGTACTAACAACAAAAACGTAAAAATTAAAAAGCAAAAAAAAAAAAAACAAAACAAAAAAACAAAAAAATGTCTTTATTTGAAAATAATATTTACAACAATAAATTACAATAGGTTCGAATTATCAAAACTTAGTTTGTACTTCTTTATATTTCTAAACAACCACGGATTATAAAGGAAAACCGCATTCAATTGTGTATTTCAAAACTGGTTCTTAACAAAACAGCTTCATATATCGACAAGTCATTTCCTGTATTAAAAGTTGAAACACAGAATTTTAATATGCGAAAAGAATTATTTTAAAATTGTAAGTGGTCTTAAAGATATGAAATTTTAAAAATGACAAATTTTACATACAAATGCACTAGCATTATCGACCGGAACTCACCAGTAAATGATAAGGGGAGCTAACTGTGCATTATGAAATAGTCCTATTATATTTAAGAAATTTTGCAATTTAATAAAAGAAACTTTTAATTAATAATCTATCTTTAGTCTCAGGTCAATACGTAAAGTCAATTCGTCTTTTATCCCTTGTATTTAATAATAATGTAAAACTGATCTATTTTTAGCAGAGGTCAATACGTAAAGTCAATTCTTATATTTATTGACAACTCTAAGAAATATACAAGATCATGTGACCACAATTGAACTAATCACTGGACACTAAAAATATATGAAAATAATAAAATAAATTATTGTAACAAGGTATTGAATATTCCGCACAAGGATTAAACCAGATAACATCACCCAGCTGACGTACACCCTTTTGTATTTATGGTTTTCACAACGAGAAAGAATTGTATATCCATGGATATGAACTAGAGTTATGTAATTGAAATTACACAAGAAGGAGGGTTGATATCAATCGATATACTATTCTTTCGCGTTGTTAAAACTATTTCTCTTATGATTTTCATAAATAAATGCAGTGAATTAGTGCCGAACTGCTGTTTTTGTTTCAGTGAACACCGTTGCTAGATAACGGTAATCACGGCCAACGAGATTTCACAGTGGTCCAATAGAAACGTCAAAAAAGTAATAGCACATCACGCGTGATGTGTTATTACTTGGCGCTCAAACAATGAAATTCCAGTAAAAGCGATTTAACAAGTTCATATCTAACTCCAACTTCAAAGTCTCGTTGTGTACCACAAATAACTATTTGTGCAGGGAAAAGATAATAAGCGTGCATCATAAGAGAATAAATTATTGTACGCATTTCATTTGGGCGGATTTTTAATTTCCAGTATTTTCAATTAAACGGTTTTTACTATTGCAATCGGGTGGAGATGCTTCATAAGTAAAATAAAAGATATAAAGTAAAGTTGGTGACATAGCGAGAGTTTACAGATACAGATTTCAAGCCCAAATTAACATGTAAATATGCAATATCTCACAAGGCTTTAAATATTATTTGAAAGACAATGTTAATTTCTTAGTCTGTGGTTGAAAGACAAAGGAAGAAACAGTGCTCATTTTAGTCTGCTTTTTAAACGGTGCTTGCATGTAATTTGATATCTATTTAAGAATGGTATCTTTTATCAATTACAAATGTACATGTCACATGAAGTAAAGATTTATCAATATAGTTTTTTCTGAGAGTTTCGTCTAACAATGTCATTTGCGTTTGATAATTTTGAACCTAAATCTTGAAGAAAAACCACACGAAACCCGGCATAGATTCGAACATAGTTCTGCTTGCTAAGTGCTTTTGTTTTTTTTTAAAGATAGCTTCATTAATTTTTACTGATAATACACAGGAAATCGCCCACTTAAAAAAAGTAAAATCCACACAGTTGCAAATTGTTTCCTGTCCAATTGAAAAACTTTTCCCATCCAGTCTCAATACAAATCCACCCATCGCAAAACTACAAAAAAATGTACCAAATTATTACGCTGGACGCATTTCAATGGGCGGATTTTCAAATTTCTAGTAATTTCAATTGGCATTTTCTAGTTTTGCAATTGGGCGGGGAGGTTTTTCAAGCAAAGGAGCAGTTGAAGCAAAGTAAACTTAAAAAAATATATATATAAAAAAATTTATCTTTTGGTCGCTGTGTGAGAGTATTGTCCAATCATCTACGTGCGTTTTGTCACTTTTTTTATTTGACTTGCGCTATCTGGCTTTTTTTTTCGTATGACCCCAATCTACTATTTTGAAATTATGGATATGGCACGGGATATAAAGTCTAGTTTCATTTTTGGATGGATGCAATAAAATAATGCGATTTCCGGTCGGATGCAAGTAAACACACCACAACATCACAAGTCAAGGTAAACAAAAATCCTAATTTCGCTCATACAAAGTATATTTCACTTAAATGAATATGCCCATTCTTTGGCTATCGTCAAGGGCTTTTTGGGACCGCATCTTGTTTTTGTTGCAAATCACGTCAAAGTCAGCTACCGTTGGTTTGTTTGTATATGTCATATTCGTTTACATTGATTAGCATCATGTATCTTAAGTTATTTGATTTACGTTAAAGGTAGATTTGGAAACATTAAAGCCCGTTTTCTAAACTATTAACATCCATCTTGACAGCCGTAAAAGAGGGCCTTCAAAAATATTGTAATACTAGCTTTTGGTGGTGTAAATGAAATGTGGATATTAAAAAACTCTAAGGATCTGCTTGACATCTTAAAATCGAGATCATTATCACACTGTAACAGCATTAAAACTTTTGACTTTTCCACGCTTTATACTACAATTCCCCATGAACAACTGAAATCACGACTGAAAGATATAATTCATAGATGTTTCTCCCGCAAGAACGGCGAACAAAGATATAAGTACATTGTTATAGACAGAGAACAAGCATACTTTGTGAAATACGACTCTGAATCGCAGAAAAAATATAGAGGAAGAAGTGATTAAAATGTTAGAGTTTCTAATCGACAATATATTTGTCCAGTTTGGAGGACTTGTTTTTCAACAGACTATCGGAATTCCAATGGGCACAAACTGTGCACCTCTTTTAGCCGATCTATTTCTCCACTCATATGAAGCTGAATTCATCGAAGGGCTTCTTCAAAATAAAGATAAAAAACTGGCCCAGTCCTTTAATTTCAGCTTCCGTTATATAGATGATATTTTATCACTAAACAATCCTCGCTTTGGTGATTTTCTTCATCTTATCTATCCAAATGAGCTAGAAATTAAGGATACTACAAATACTTCCACATCAGCCTCGTTCCTTGACCTTCATCTTGAAATTGACAAAAGAGGTACACTACAAACTAGGCTATTTGACAAACGCGATGACTTCACTTTTCCAATAGTCAACTTCCCCTTTCTTTGTAGCAACATTCCAAAAGCACCAGCATACGGAGTTTACATCTCCCAACTCATTCGTTACTCAAGGGCCTGTGGTCGATACAGTGACTACCTTGATAGAGCTCGGTTGCTCACAAATAGGCTACTTAAGCAAGGGTATGTTGCCCATAACTTGAGGTCATCACTACAGAAGTTTTACGGTCGACATCACGATCTTGTGGACCGCTATGAGATATCTGTTTCCCAGATGACGACAGATCTTTCTCTTTGCCACTAAAGTTTGTTTTTCCTCTACCGGATTTGTCTTTACTACCGGAGTTGACATGTTCAACACGGCGGGTGTCTTATAAGAAGCAGGAGATGCTTACTCTACCGGTGCACCTGATCTCACCCATGGTTTTTATTGGGTCCGTGTTGTTCATTTTTTGTATATGTGCGTGTCTTCATTTTCTTTTCTGAGCCGTGCTCATGTTATGTCTTCGTTTCTTTGTTTTTCCGATGTTGCCATTGTCCTGGGATTGTTCTTTTCAGTCTGACGGTTCGATTCTCACTTACTTTATAACCTTTATTGATACAACCCAACATGTAAACAAATAAAACCGTTGACTAAAACCTTTCATGGTTGGGTTGGATTCAAATGGGAAAAACACTGTTGGTAGGATGTGAGAATCTCTTAAAACCAAATGAGAACCTTCAAACGTTTCCACCCGATTTGTCTTTTTGTCTCATGGATTTCAGCTCTTTATAACTCTGTTCGATATTTTTTTTATTTAATAAATTGTTAGATAATGAGGTCATTGCTGAAAGCCTCATGTGAAAATGTTGTTCCATACTTTTTTTATCGTGTATTTATATTGACTTTGAATTACTGTTTTATGCAACTTCGGTATTTTTTTGTATTTTGACGAATGTGCATTTACTCAATATCCTTCAATTGTTACGTCTATCAAATTATGCATAATTATATTATATGCTTGTACAATAGTTATACTCTGTTCTGAAAAGGGCAGATTTTCCCTTTTATCGCTATTCCGAAGGAGAATGGGGTTTACTGTTTTATCAGTGTCCGTCGTTCCGTCCATCACAACTTTTGGCAAGCTTTTCTGTACAAGAATAAATGATACAAATTTGAATTTTAGCACAATCTTTTCAAAGCCATATTGTGGGATACATTTTCAGACCTTTTAGATTACTTCTATCAGTTTACCGTTTAGTACTTTCTCTTAGCCGATTTAGCAATGTTCCATTATGCCGTTTTGACAAACCACAAGCTTTCTATATTCATAATATAATGTGGGATGGGTTTGCAGACTTGCTTGGAATAGTACTTCCGGTTTATCAAGTCGGTCAATATTTTCTTTTTTTTACGGAAGGGGAGGGGGCATTTTTGGGTTACCAAAAAATGTCTTATCGGCAGTTTGTTATTTTGACCTTCATCTTAAGCTTGAGTGACACTTGAAAATGTGTATGTTAAGTCCATTTCTCTAAATTGTAAGTGTTACAAAAATGAAAATCGGTCAGTTAGTAAATCTCTGATAGTACTGTGATACAATAATTTAATTTTTGAAGTAGCCTTCTTGGTTTTTATTCGTTTATTTTTCTAATAATTGTTTTGAAATACTTTCAAAATAATAAAAGTAAAGCTCATTGAAATATAAAATAATTATATAAAAGGTTAAATTTGATGTTAATCCTTTAAACTGTAAACAGGATAGAGTTATATTTTTGCATTGTTTATTCGAGGAAATTGATTTCAACATGACATTGTTTGCCGGTTTCGAGATTAACTTACGGACTTCGAAGTTTTTGTCGTAAACATGTTATTACAGAAACGGATCAAGGTTTTAGTATATAAGGAACTGTGCAAACGGGATCATCAGTTTGCAATAAAAGATTATATACCATAATCTTGTTCTATTCACAGGTGTACATGTTTACTTTTCTTACTAGCATTTACTTGATTTGAACTAATTGTAATCGCTTAAGTTATTTTTTTAATTGTTTACATTATTTTACATTTCTTTTCATAACAGTTACTTCGAAATTGCAAAGATCAACTCGTGAAAGTTTGAAGAAATATAATTGGCAAACATTGACAACAAATGTATATTCTATTTATTTTCATGATTTGATTTAATTATATTTAAATTTTTGTTTTCATGATTGTGTGATTCAGTATGATCTGACATAACATTATCATGATTATGAATTTATATTGTTATATTGTTTAGGTTTCATGTTTTTTTACTTGAGTTTGAAATAAAAGATTGTATACCATAATCTTCAATTGTGAGTCGGAGCTAGTTTACCACCCAAAACCCAAGGGTCAATATGGGACTTCTGATTCGTGTTCAATCCGGAAAAATCTATTATTATACAAAAAATCAATAAATCAATACATTGAGTGGGAAACACTATTTAATTTACACTGTTGAGCTAAGGGTGATTTATATTTAATGTATTTGGTAGCGAATCAAATCTATTGTTTTCCGTCAATTAAAATTTAGTTAAATAATTGTCATGTAGGAAAAATTATAAGTGCACTTCAATTTCAAAATCACTGTCATCGCTGCCTGACAAAAGCACTTGTGTCCTAAGCTAGTGGACAATTACAACATATAGACAAAGATGAAGAACAACAATAAAAGCGTTGTTCCATTGCTTGGTTTTACCATGTATTTGTAGAGATTTTGTCTCATTTGCATTTACTCCATATCCCTTCATTGTTAATTGTTAAAAAGGATTGTAAGTAAACTTAGCAAAAATAATGAGATGTGGGCATTACAAACAGGTACATGTAGTAGGAATAACAATTTGTATATTAGTAAATAAGGACTCAATTAAATCCCCTAAACTCTACATTAAACAGATAAAATAAAGTTCATGTAGTGTTTTCCAAAGCTTTCAAAAAGGGTATGTTGCTTCAGATAAAAATGGCATTTTTAACGCGAACAACATGGTCAAAGGGTACATAGTCGAACGCGTAAGACAAAGTGAAAAGGTTAATATTTTAATACAAATTTGATGCCAATATTTTGAAAGGTATTTCCAAAGAAATCATCAACAGTGTTTATCATGCATACATACAAATATACAACATCTAACATACATTAAGAATAACATTTTGTACATAAAAACTGTCATAAATGAATTATGTCTGCATGATATTTTAAAAATTGTCTATTCAAACCTAATATGGAATAAAATTTGAATGAAAAACAAGGCAGATCTTCACCGAGGTATGGCTCGTTTTTAATTACCTAGTTTAGCTAATTAAGTCTTACTTAGCTTTTGTATGTATCAACACATACTTTTTTACATAAATATGACCTCACTCACTCTAGGTGAAGAGATTGTTTTGTAAACGGGACAACGACAGTAGAATACCGAAGGAACAAATCACAAGATGACATAAATCAAAGTCCAGATACAAGGCAAAAGCAATAACACCAGAAGACGGAAGACCAAAGACACCACATGCCCACAAAACACGAACACTACATATACAACACACAAAAAAACTAAAGCTCTAACTGTGTTAACTCTCAAAACGCAGAGTGATATCAGGTGCTCCGGAAGGATTCAGTTTAAAATAAGTATTTTATTTTTCAACAGATCAACATAAGTATGAAATTTGCAATTACACGTGTAATTACAGTGCTCCCTCGATATACAGCCCCTCTTTAACGGCGGTCCCCCAATTTATCGCCATCCATTTTCAAGATACATTTTTCAAAAAGTTGCATAGTTTCTATGTTATTTATTCCCTCGATATATCGCCACCCTCACTTATCGCCAACATTTTCTCTGGCCCAAAGGGTTTACTGTTAATATTATTTGGTAAGCTTCAATTTAAATTTCTTTCAAGAAGTTCAAACTTTAATTTCATAAGATTTAATCAACAATTTTCAAATAAAAAGTAACAGTCAAAAGCCTAATTAATTTTTTAATAACATACAGAAAGGGAAGTAACTCAACATCTAAATTGCCTAAATGAATTCTATTGTTAGTCAGGTTGGTCTGCTAAGGAAAATTTGTGCTGATTTTTGTTAACCGTTAAGATTATCAATTATTAGTGTAAACTTATACTCTCTAAATACAAATTACCGAAGTTACTGTTAATTCATTAATAGGGCTTGAACTAAATTCATTAATAGGGCTTGAACTTGTTACAAATCATGTTGGCACGTGTATAGGTCAACATACCGACAGGAGATAACAGGTTATGCAATCAAAAGATGACCAGAAATAATCAACAATCAACATATCAATGTACATGTAATGTTGCCAGAGGCTATATATTGACATCAAAATATTAACTATGATTATTTTAAAACATAAGCATTAGAAACCCTGAAAAGTAAAAAAAATGAAGCATACAGGAAAAGGAAATTTTACGTTTTAGTATGGACATGGTGTCATGAAATACTGAACAAAATAGGCATGACGTCATTTCGAGCTAATTCAGATTACTTTCTTTTCTTTGGAGTTGTTTTGTATAAAAAAAAAGATGCATTTTTTTATTTAGTTGTCAAGAATGAGCCATATCACAGATTATGACGAAACATCCTCAAATTACGATACTGGACGAAAAGGAGAAGGAGCGGACATCATGATGGGTCTGATTAGAATCCATACCAATAAAGAAATTGAGGTATGTTTATGATTTTGTAAAACAGAAACAAGTGGATTTTGTTTTTCTTCTTGAATCTACAGAAGCAATATCCGTGCACATTGTTAAAATGCATGAACAGCACATTTACAGGAACTTCGGTATTTTGTCATTTACTACCACTGGGTCAATGTCTATAATGCGGGACTATTAGTCCGTAACAGTTTTAACCAATCCAGTAGTTAGAACATCCCCCCAAGTCAGATGCTCCTAGTCCACCTACGTAGCCTCGATCGTCTGAGAACATATTTCGCGGGTTTGTTTTCACCAATGAAAATCCATTTTACTTTTGTAACGAGAGAAAAGATAAACAATACCACGTGGAAATGCTCTGTAGAAATCGACTTTTTTCTTCAAATAACAATAGCATGTTTTGCTCATAGTTTTGCCACGGAATTTATACATACAAATAGTGTTTCTGTGAATCAGCGACTAGACAACTTGCAGTCTATTTAAAGGGGGCGGGTAAGAGTCATATAGAAATCGGGGTGTTCATAACTGGTTCACTGTTGATTGTATTCTTTTTCGAAAGAAGATTTTGCAGATAAATTTCATACGAAAGTTAGGTTGGAAGGACAACTGTGGCAACAAATTTTGATTACAATTGAAAAAAATGAAAAAGGGTAACACTATGAACAATATTTGACTTATTTTACCAGAGTCAGTCATTTCGTTTGACTTTAAATGTCTGAACAGCGATGAAAATGACTTCGCCGTGTCAATTTAACGCTGACCAGTCTATCAATTCTTGTTTTGACTGAAACTGTCTGATTAGCGTTGGGTCAACTCATATCAGTCAATTTAGTCTTTACCTGTCTAATGGAAGTCTGTCCATTGTCTAGGCAACGCTAAGCAGTCTTCCTCAACACTACCTGTGTTGAAAATGACTGATTTTTGTTGATAATGTCTGTCCAGTGTTGAATCAACGGTGATTGTTAATTCTCAACGCTTAATGTGTAGTAAAAGACTGATCCGTGTTGAAAATGACTGACCAGTAATGATTTAAAATTGACAGACATTTTCCACACGGCTAATTCTTTTACAGCACAGGACGTTGTCCTGTTCTTAAACGACTGATCAGCGTTGATTCAACACTTGAGAGACATTCTCAAGATATATCAGTCTTTTACAATACAGGTAGCGTTTAGAATGATTGACCAGCGTTGATTCGACAATGGTCAGACTTTTGAAACACATGCCAGTCATTTAAAAAAAGTAAAGATTTAATCTATTCAAATAATTATTTTATATTTTGATATTATCTTATTCTATTTTCATTTCATATTATTTATATATGGCTCTTTTGTTTTCTAGGGTATGCTTCATATGTAAACTATGCAATAGGACAAGTTAAAATATTTTTAAATGTGACTTCTGTGAGAACAAACTTTTTAATATGGTAATAATGTGAAAAATATCAAAGTTTGCGTCAAACAGGAAGTAGATGAGTAATAGACTTTGAAAAAAGGAGACAATCTACACCTCTGCTCGTCATCTTTCAAACGCTTCAGTCAAAATATCGACCGGGTCAAATGGTGCGACGTTGTGACTGAGTCATTGTTCGTTTCTATATCAATAACTGAGACTTCTTTAATGTGTAAAAATATGACAAAATGCTACATTGTATACGAATACACATTATTTTGTATGTTTTCTTTCATAATTGATGCTATTTTTTTAAACATAAAAGTCGAAAAAAAAGAACTACGTGTCACAAAATGAGAGTGGTTACGGGTTTTTTAATCGGTTTTATTTTTGTTTATTCTGTGATTTTCTGTCTAGGTTTCCTTTTATTCCGTAAAATGGTCAATACTAAGTGGAATCTTTTGACATGCAAGAAATGTTGAAAATTTGCGAAATGAAAGAAACATAATAGTTTATGTTTAAGTTTTATAACAATAAATTTGAACAAGTTCATATAATAAACATACAAACAATCTTCAAATTATGCTTGTTTCTAGTTATTTTTTGTTGAAAATTTTAAAAAAATGTAAAAATTGGTTCTTCAAAATACCAGTTTTCTCTTACTCTGACAACACGGAAGTATTCCATATAAAGCTTCATCCACACGTGTCTTGTAATATTATACTACTATCAATTTCAAAGCACTGCACTACATGAATTGTTGACAACTCTTATTGTAGCATTCTCTTTGTTTGAAATGATACTTCTGGATTTACTCACTTCCAAATAACACTGAAAATATGCATTTTCTTAGATCATGTACATCGTTTTGGTAGTCTTGCTTTCACACAATAGTTGTAGATTCTATCTGCATTCCTAGTTATACATCTTCCCTAGATATTATAAAAAAAATAAATGTACAAGGTAATATAACAAGGAATATAGAATATGGACACACATGTTTGAAGTAATGATCTTCATTTTGTATGTGAATTCTGTTAATTCATGGACTTTGTGGCAGGGTTTTGCATGGCAATTTGTATAAAGCTCAGTTTAATGCTTCAGTTCTTATTCATACATGTACATGTATCGAAAGTTGGAAAGTTGAAACAATCTGTATCGCAAGGATGAGCGTTTGCTTCTAGCAATATTTGTCACAAATAAAAAAAATAAAATAAAATTCGACAAAATTTTTCTCTGTGCCAGATCTTCTTTTGTCAGTTATTTTCTACTTTTACTGGTCAGTATGTGAATTTTCTTCTGGATATATTATGCCATACATCAAACCTTTCTATATATGTTTTTTTTATTTAACTGCAGTATGTCAAAAATCTTCTACCAATATATTGCACTTGGAATCGATATTCTTCTTTAAATGTTCTGTGTACAGTCTCATTTGGTCTTATGCCGCTTCTAAATTGCAAAATACCGAAGTTACTGTTAATTTATTTTCTACATATGCGCATTTCGACAATTTATGTCTCATCAGTGCAGATCAACCAAAACATTTGGAAGGCCATAAACCGAAAAACATGTGAAACTATTATTGAACAAATAACCAAAAGGATCTAAGTAGAAAAGCCAAAATTTCAGGCTAAGGACAGAGGTAATTATTTTAATGTAAAACAAGTTACTATGTGTATATTTTTCCGGTAGTCCACATTGAATATAACACCCTTCATGGACAAAAGCATAGCAGATCATAATATAGTTCATTAGCAGAATTGTTGAGCACGCTAAAATTTTCTAGTAATATCGTCAATTCTCTTTTGCAAGTATCGTATGAAAAAAGATTTTCCTGTGTGTTGATTCTTGTCTGGAAATATAATCTTACAATATTGATCTATTCCCTTAACAAACTTCATTTGCTAGACACCCTTCTGCAAATGTTGTAGTTCCCTCCGCATTACTGTTTATTACTTATTATAAGTTTTATATTTGAATGTTGTGTCATGGAGTACACTTTGGAATTAATTTGGCATTTATAACCCTATGACTATGAATATAAAAACGCGTTTACATGAAGGTATGTGATTACATTTTAAGTAAGAATGCATTTTGTAACATTTTTGTTTCGTTGTATAGTTGATTGTGATTTACTTTCTAGATAAGACATAAGACATGCGCATATACAGAAAATAAATTACGATACTTCGGTATTTTGTTATTTCTTTAGATTTCTATTTCAAGGACTTACACATATTAGATGCAGGTTATGGAACAGGGAATTACTCAATAGCCATGTTACAATTTGGGATCGGTAAGATAAGTATGATAGATAACAGTCATGGAATGATGTCTAAAGCAAAGGAAAAAATTAAAGCAATGAAGCTGACGGATCGAGTTGAAATGAAAGAGGCACTCCTGCCATTTATACCTTATGGTGATAATACATTCGATGCAGTCATGATCAACCAGGTCAGTAAAGATTTCTCAAAACTCTAGATGAAACGGTATTTGAAATTTGTGCCGGATAAGCTTACCTTAACAAGAAAAAAAAAGGTGATGAAAAATAACAAGTTAAAACTGTTCACAGACGAAAAAGTAACTTATACACACTTCCATATAAAATATCCGTGCATTATAAGACTATTTTTATTTAAAAAAGGGATAAGGCTAAGGTTTCGATCATAAAATAAATGTATGCAAATGCTGAAATTAAACCAATAATTTTCAACTACAGAAAACATTTAGTTTCATAAAATTTCATTTTTGTCATGGATTTCATGGTATGATTTTTTCAGAAAACAACACCTTTATGTTGTTCGATTTATATACTATATGTCATGAAGTTGATACAAATAGTCCTTAAGATGAGGCCGAAAACATTAAAAATGGAAAGATTACATAGTTCTCCATAGAACATCTAACTCACCTTTTACCCTCCCAAATCATTAGAGGAAACATTGAAGACTTCTATGCTGATTTTACCTTAATTCATACGAGGCTTACATCCTGCAAAGATTTAAGGGTCACGGCCTTAAAGCTTTCGCGTAATGAAGGAATATTGAGTAAATGCACACGAGACAAAGTCTCTACAAATACAAAGTAAACCAATGCAATGGAACAACACTTTTTTTGTAGTTGTTCATCTTGAGGTTGCCATGAGACCTTCAACAATGAGTTTTGCTAATACCTCATGGTGAGTTCAAGACGGCCCCTTGCACCGGTTTGAGCGGAATTAATTCCCAACACTTTAACAACCACAGTCATTCATCGAGTCCAAATTAAGAAAATTCGGCATAATGAAATCGTAAGATGTGTGCACAATAAATGGATGGTCCGAATAAGAATTTTACATTACAAAAAATAAAAATGCCAAAATTTGAAAGTATGATAGTGCATCCATATGAGAAATTCTCTCAAGCACAAGCACACAATAAGTGAACTAAGGTAGAGCATACATCTCCCTAATTAGGAATCTTTTTGAGGCTCCAAACTGCAGGAAAGACAAACTCTTGTGTAATATATGCAATGATGGGATATTGAGTAAATCAAAGTCTCTACAAATACATGGTAAAACAAAGCATTGAAACAATGTTGTTATTGTTGTTCTTCATCTTGAAGTCCCCATGAGGCCTTAAACAATGTGCTATACCTTATAGTAAGTTCAAGACGGCCCCTAGCACCGGTTTGAGCGGAATTCTCTGCTAATTGTCGAGCAACGCTACATTCATTGTCTACTTTTGACTTCTTGTGATTTCAGTAAAAGATCAATCTTATTCTGAACATTTTATATTTTCCCACCTTTTCTGTTTTTATTGTAACTGTCGGTATTTTGAAATTTCTTAGAAATCATTTTCAGATATGTAAAGCAACCTCTCTCTAAATTTATTCCGATTCTTAGCATTCAATATTTGTCCCTTAAAGCAACGGTAGCCACTTTTGAAATTCGAACACTTTGAGTATGAACTTTAGATACATATCTAGAATATATATAACTAAGATTGTAATGAAAATTGCATCACTGATGTCCGAGAAATCGTCAACAAAACATTGCGAAGAGAAGCGGAAGAAAAGACAATAAGAAAGAGAGCAATACATAAAGTCTTGAAGACTTATAAAGATGACACGCAAAAGAAACAATAAGATTCTTAAATAAGTTGACGAGACTTAATCATATTAAACGTGACAAAGAAACAAAATTTAAAAATAAAATAAAAAAAATAAAAATGAAATCGTTTGACCCGTAAATCGTTTCGGGAAATTTGATTATAATGAATGTAATGGTAAATATGCAGGAAAATTAGTTCCCTCAAAGTCCGTTGGGAGACTTTTTCCCCAATGTCTAAATGATTGTTACACGTGTAAATGCTTAATTGTATGTAAAACAAAAATATTCATTTAATAAAAAAAAACAACAAACCCCCCCCCCCCAAAANTTGTTACACATGTAAATGCTTAATTGTATGTAAATCAAAAGTATTCATTTAAGAAAAAAAAAAAAAAAAAAAAAAAAAAAAAAAACAATAAGAAGGGTATGTGCTCATCACATTTCTACTCATCAAACCTGATAAAATAACTAAAAGCCGACGTTACTGTGAATTTACTTTCTGCATATGCGCATTTCGACAACTTTTGTCTCTTCAGTGCAGATAAAAATCTTAACGTTTGGATGACCGGAAACTCAAAGATGTTTAAAAACTGATAGAGAACAAATACCAATATGATCTAAAGTAAAGCAAAAATCAGCTAAGGACAGAGCTTTGCATGAGGGGGATACTCCTTAGTTTTCAATAAAATTTACAAAAATTTAGATATTTTAAGGTTCCAAAATTAATCGGCTTTCGGGACAGCACCGAAGTACTGACTGCTTTGGGCAAACGTAATTAAAGGAATGAAGCAAAAAAAAAAATGAAAATAAAAGAAACAAAACATATAAAAGAGAGGAAAATTTATACCCTTATATGAATATTTAGTTACTATTTAAAGTCTACTCAGTAATAATTGGTTGAAACATATTTATTCAAGTAATTACAAACAAATACATATTGACACATTTGAAATACAAAAGATCATTATGGGATTCGGAAACAAGCTAAATTAGCTTATACAAAGTTCCGTGTCATTGAAAATAATACAGCTTAATATAATAATAGAATCATGCTATGTGGAAAAGATTGTTTGTAATAAAAATGATCTATGTTGCAAATTAATAGTTTTTGTGATGAGATGCAAAAATAAGTTTAGGAATTGACAAACCTTTTACTTTTGATTAAAAAGGACAATATGCGATAAGGGGCTTATTTGGCCCCAAATTTTGGTGATTTTTTAAGTTGCACTGGAATTTTTTCTTTTATGTTGGTTAGAAAGTTCAGATCCCACTAATGGAAAAATACAAAATTAAGAACCCATGACATCACAACAGGTACAGTTCTGACATCATGTTAAAGCTACTTTTCAATGTTTACATAGAAATATAAAGAATTTCGCATATTTTCGAACGTTTTTTTCTAGCCGGAAATATAGAGCACATTCAAGAACCAACTAGATAATTTACGAACTTGTTAGTACAAATGTATTGAACTTCCCATATAAATATTTTTCTGGTTCTTGCCGGTGCTCTATGTTTCCACATAAGAAAAGGTAGTCAAAATTAGTCAAATTTAACAATTTTTTTTTGACAAAATGTGCAATTTGTCCAAATTTCTACACTGAAAATCTCTGTAATTGTACATCAATACTTGATTAATCTCCTGTTAATTGTTAACCCATATCCATAGAACATTTCAACAAAAAATATTGTGAATTTAAGCATACTTATTTTTTAGGCAAAATAAGGCCCTTACCGCACCTACTCCTTTCTGAACTTTACAAAACACATCAATATTTTGTTCTATGTTTAGGCGACTTGAGACATACAGTAGAACACCAATGTAAATAGGGATATCATAATTAATTGAAAAAATATTTCATTTCTCACTAAGTTATATTTCGGACACTGTAGCAGAAAATGAACTTTCGACTCGACTTGGCCACATGAACAGAAAGGAGACGCTACTAGATTTCGATGAAATAAATGCTCAATTAAAGAAGAACTATTCATTCGAAGCCTAGCGTGTAAAATTTGTCCAATCCGCGAACCTGTATAAAAAAACTTTGGACATTTCTGTACATGTTCAACTAATTTCTCCTTAAAGACTTGTAGGGAACTAGAGTTTCGAACATTCTGTGGGATTTTATTCCAAAGCTTAATAGAAGCAGGTCGAAAGTATTCAGAGTAGAAGTTAGTTCTTGTACTAATTTCTGTAATGTTTTGAGATTGTCTAGTAAAGTGACTATACATAGAATCAACAATATTTGGGATAAAAGTTTTCAAGTACTCGGGTACTTTATTATTAATTATTTTATATAGCAATACAAGTCTATGATTTTCCCTTCTAACTGAAAGCTTCTCCCACCCAGTTTCCTCATATAATTTGTTAATCGATGTTAATTTTGTCCCACCCGTAACAATGCGCATCGCTTTAATCTGAACACTTTCAAGCTTGTTAGCTAAAGTAACTGTATAGTTATCCCAAATTACATCTCCGTACTCCAAAATTGGACGTATATACGATAAATACATTTTTTCTAATGTTAAT
>MJUU01063283.1:0-10387 GCA_002080025.1 Modiolus philippinarum
CTGACACCGTCTGAGATATTTCATTAAATATACCCATTTTTATTACTGATCTTTTATAAAAGGAAGAAAAAAATGTTGGACGAACTAAAGGATCTAGCTCAAAAGAAGTCAAAAGTAGAGAAAGCGGTACAGGACTTCAAAATGAAGAAGGAAGAAGAAAAAGTGTACGGTCGGGTAGACTCAAGGAATTCTTTGAACCAGTAACGAAAGCAATAGAAACAAGGATAACACCACAAGTTGGTCAACTAGTACCCGTGCCTAATATTATGGATCTTCCTGTTCCTCCGGTTCCTCTTGCGATAGAGAATTCGGAGGAATAGGAGGGACCGGAAGACCGGAAGAACCAGAGGAACCGGGGGAACCGGAAAGTATGATGCCGAGGAACAACTAGAAAATAAAGATGACCTGGATAACAAAGAGAAGATCACTAAGGCAAAGGGTATGAATGTGATGCAGGGCGCAATTTCCACAAGATATCGAATATCTTCTGGACAAAAATAGAAAGTATTACCAGGAATTGCAGGGGAAAATTGGGAAAGGACTGGCATCCAAAGGGTCGTACAAAATAGACACTACCGGCTCCTTTCTTGATCTACTGTTGGATATGGAACAGCTTCTCGAATATAATAGGTTGTACGGACTAGACAATAAAGGACAACAAGTAGTAGACGAAAGGGTGGACGACGACTTCGTCGACCTAGTGACAAAGAGGTACAATCCGAAAAAGCGTATTCTGATTCTGCAAAGCGGATATTTAGAAAACTAGTCACTCTTTCATCACACCCTCTGGTAAAGACAAGTGGCAAATACAAGAATATTTTGTGTGGCGCGACTAGTCTTGTAGATCGGCTAGAGCTTCTGATTGCTGGTATCGAGTCTGGCAATACCAGTGACGAACTAGTAAACGAAGGAATGTCCATTCTGGACACTCTTCTTGAGAATGGGGATATAACGGAAGATCAACATGAAGGGATTTATAGAAAATATTTTGAGTACTAAAAAATGGATCAAAAGATAACACTTTCTAGTTATGCGGCCAGAAAAGGGAAAAACACCCCTTCTGATTTTGTGACCCAGTTCGAAGAACCCTTGGTACTAGATAAGAATAGGCAGTATGCCTTCGGCCTATCCCAAATGAATAGTATTACTTACAGTTGGTATAATATTTCTGAGTTCTATGGTAACAAGAAAATAAAGTATAGTCTTGATTCTGGGAGTACATTCAAGGAATTGTCGTTTGCCGATGGTAACTACAGCTACGGGGACATATCCTCTTATATAGCGGAATTTCTATCGGTAAACGACAAAGTCGAAGACAGTCCAATTAGGCTGGACTTTGATCTGACGAGCTTTAAGGTGCTAATCACACTACAGGAAAATACACAACTAGACTTGAGAGATGGGAACTTTGCCGAGTTAATCGGGTTCGACAAAAAATAGTAAAGGAGACGGAATACGGAAACAAATTACCCAATATCACTAACGGGATAGATAGTATTTATGTTCATTGCGATTTGATCACAAGTTCCGTTGTAGACGGTAAGTCGGGTGACGTAATCTACGTCTTTAGTACTGCAAATCTAACTCGTAGTTACCCGTTCGAGAGAACACCGTACCACATAGGATATTCGAGAGTGAATAAGACAAGGATTGACTCGATTCGTGATTGGGTGACCGACGCAGACGGCAGAAATATAGACCTGAATGGTGTTGACACCAGTTTTACTTTTATTCTGAGAGAAATATAAACGGTAAGAAAAAATGAGAAAAGTATATAGTAAGGAGTTAGGAATATATGTTTTTGTTGACCCGGTAATGAGAGAACAAATAGGTGGTGGTCTATTTAGTACTGCTGTAAAGCAACTGGCAAAAGAGACAATAAAGAAATCTGCCATTGCAGCATTAGACACTGGGAGTAAAAAACTTGGTGAAAAAGTGGGAGAGTACGTAGCAGACAAAATAGCACCAACGAAAACACCAGTTGCAAAACCAGGTGCATTGATTAAAGAAATAAAAAAGTATACCGACGAAAGTGTCGCATCAAAAATTGGGAAAATATTGGGCAAGGGTGCAAAAGTCCAAAAAAGAATTAATCGCTTATTGTAGATCAAAATTATACTATAAAACTGGGAAGAAGAAAACTATATGAGAAAGATATCGAAAGAAAACAAGCCCACAATGAACATCAAAAGAAATATTACGCCTCCCACAAATTTAACTGTTAGATATGTAACAAACTCCTTTGTATTTCGGCCAAAAAGTACCATATTAACTCTGCGGCTCATCGGAAGCGATTTGTAGAATAAAAAATCATTCAAAAGTTACAAATATGAATTATAACGAAAAGAATGGAATTAGAACGTACACTATTAGTTACCCCAAAGAAGTACTAACCAGTGATGAGGTAGGGGTGATATCGAAGTTAATAAAAGAAAGACTGGATCACGCCGTTTCAGACGGGTTTACTGATGGCGCTGACGTACTAGTAAAATTTATCTATACTGGTAGCACACAAAGTTACAAATATAATACCACCAAGAGTATGAACTCGTTTCTTATAAGGGAGTTTGGTGATTTTGTCGCACTTTATCAGCAGTACGTAAACCTTTCTCTGCCTCCAAATGAGGATTATGTACACGAAATCATAGGAATTAAAATAAAAGTGGTGAGACCACCCAGTGGTGGATGCTGGAATAGGGATTATTCGGAGACGATAGTAGATGGGGTTAAAAGGAAACGCCCATTATCGACCAATAATAACTGTTTTTTCCGATGCTTGCAAAAAATAAAACCAGATTTTAATCCTACAATCACTTTCTGTGATGAGATACGAAGGGGATATGGTTTGGCCCCTAAAACGCCGATCCCGATCCCAGTAGCGTGGGACATAATAAAAAGGTACCAGATACCTGTCGGTTTATTATGTGAAGAGACAAAAGAGCACCATAACAAAGAGCACCTCACCAACATAGAACTAGCCGGGGGTCATTACAGTCTTATTATCGAGCAAGAAAAGAAGAAGTGTTCATTTTGTGGCGATACGTATTTTGGGGAAAAGCATACTTGCTCGGTTGTTTGCTCTCGTTGCGGTACTCGATATAAGAAAAAGGACAAGTGCAACGATAACAAATCTGGTTATTATCAGGCAGTAATACAGAAAACGGGTAGGTATTTGATCCGGAGGACAATGAAGAATAAAGGGCTAAACCCCGACGTAATTCACTACATAGAGACTTATACCCCGTACATCCTAGGATTTGTGGAAAAAGACGGAGTTTTCTGTTACTACGGTGGCGATGATTGCGTCGACAATTTTGTACGATATGTGATGAGTAAAACTAGTGAGCTCGTTATAAATGCTTATAACGGGAGTAACTTCGATCACTACTTCTTGATTAAGAGTATGAATAAAATGGGGTTAGCTCCGGAAAAATTTAATATGAATAATGGGAGTATAATTGGGTTACAAAAAGGTACACTCCGATGTTTCGATCTGATGAAACACATAGGTAATTCTTTGAGTCAGGCACTGTCCGATTTTGGGTGTAAAGTACAAAAGGGAGAATTTGATCACAGTAAGGCTTGTAGATGGGAAGATATGGGGGATGAAATGAGAAAGGAGTGCCTTTTGTACCTCCAGTCCGACGTACTTGGTCAACAAGAGTTGTTCGGCAAGTTAAATAACCAGTGTTACAAAGATTTTGGTAGGGATATTACTAATTTTATTGGGGTTCGATATTTGGATAGATTATATACCAAAAGGAGTTATGGTTGACTTGTCTGATTCGACAGAGGTGGAAACAAATATCAAGAAGAGTATTTATGGTGGGCGGTGCTATAAGTGCAAGACTGAGTTTGTATCTGATCAGTATGAGGAAGTACTAAAAGAAAAAATAAAGTACGATGATGTGACTGATTTCCTGTTGAATGTGGACATCGTCTCCCTTTATCCCACTAGTATGCTGCACGAATATCCGGTGGGACAACGAAAATATACTAATGGCAACGAGATGAAGGGTAAAATTGGGATATATAAAGTTCGGTATATTGCAAATAAGAAACTGCTTCATCCAGTAGTAGGAAGAAAGGATGAAAAAGGGGAAACTAAGTGGGATTTGGAGGACTCGGAGGGTTGGTATACTTCAGTCGATATAGACCAAATGATTAAATACGGCTATAAAGTCGAGATTATCGAGGGATATTATTGGGGAAAGACTAGTAAGGTGTTTTATGATTATGTACAAAAATTCTTCCAAACCAAGAAAACTAGTCCAAGAGGAAGTGTATACACTAGCAAAGCTACTGATGAATGGGTTATACGGGAAGATGATCCAAAGACCGATATTCAATCACACTAAGACTATAAGGGACAATAATGAATATTGGGAGTTCCACCACAAATATATGGTCACCGATCTGGAACTAGTTTCAAATACTTGGTATGTGTCCGGTAGCTTGAGGTCCGAGATTGACTCGGTTGATAAGATCAGTAAGCTGTCACATTTTGGTGCTTTTGTTCTGGCTTATAGTCACAAGATCATGTACGATCATATGACAACCTTGAACCCGAAGTCCGAAATAGATTCTGATTTTTATTATACTGACACCGATAGCCTTCACGTGCCCGATGAACAAGCAAAACTAATACCTAATTATAATGGAAATAACTTGGGTGATCTGGCTAACGACTACAAAAAGGATGCCAAGATAATTAAGGCGGTTAATATTGCACCCAAGTTGAATATGACCATTACAATCGATACAGACAATGTAATTAGTGTTAAGACAAAGGGTAAGGGACTAAATAAGACCAAGTTAACGCAAGAAGACTTCCAGAAAATGTTGGAGGGCGAAGAAGTAAAGAACACAAGAGAGTTTTCCATGAAGAAGGTACATCTAAAGAGGACTTCCAAAGAACGGGGTATTGATCATTTCAGTATTCTTCATCTCAGAAACTTTGAGAGACGTGCGAACAAAACGAATACAAGGGAAGAATTTTCTTTGTGAAGAATAAATCTTTTCCTATAGGAAGCTGCCGTCTACCACAGTCCACATAAATCCATGACGTTAGAGGTTTATGTGCTATGTCTATCATATGGTAGACAGTCCACATAAATCCATGACGTTAGAGGTTTATGTGCTCTGTCTACCATATGATAGACAGTCCACATAAATCCATGACGTCAGAGGTTTATGTGCTATGTCTATCATATGGTAGTAGACAGTCCACATAAATCAATGACGTCAGAGGTTTATGTGCTATGTCTGTCATATGGTAGACAGTCCACATAAATCCATGACGTATAGACAATGTCTAATAAATCCATGACGTATACGGTAAATTTGTCATACAACAATTGACAAAGCAGAAAAATAATAAATCTTTATTTCATCCCTGAAAGAAAACGCACTAATCCCTCCATAAGTTAACTCCGAGAAAAGTTTAGTCCAGCATGGTCTGAATCACCTGCGCACATATCCTTCCTTGGCGTGATTAGTCTAGAATATTCTTCCCGGTTGCTGTTTTTATATCCTGATTTATAATATCACTGTTCGTATTGTAACTATCCATTATTATTTTTCCTCTGGTAATTTCAGCTTGTTCAAAATCGTTGTTTAGCTAACGATGTACGTTGTAGTTATGAAATGGACTTGGCAACAGGTTGACATCGTATTGATTGTTTCACTGCGGCGTATCGATTGCCTATTAGGGGTACAAAAAGGAGATTAAATAGATTTTAATAAGTTAAGAAAACGTATTTTGTACATGCAGTTGGGGTTAACAGATGTGTTATGGTCTCATGTTCATTTTCCCCATATCCTTTTGTAAAATATTTAATACAGGAGTTTGTCTTTTATTGCAGTGTGGAGTTGGTAAAACAATTCCCCGTGGTAGAGATGTATGCTCTTTATTTTTCTCAGATATGGTGTACTTGTGACAGGGTGTTTTTAAGGTACATGATTATATTGTACATTTATTTCATGATAATTATTTATACGTAATATTTTAATATTTCTAGTTTGAGAATGGGCGATGTTTGTACAAATGTTGTATTAGCGTTGAGTTCCCCTGCACAGGACCTCTCTTCTATCCAGTTCATCTTTTGACCTCTACTTTTCTACACGTCTTTGCTATCTTTCTTCTGATTGGTTTATATTTCCTTAATTCTTGGTTGTTATTGGTCAGTCGACAGATACCCGCCATGTATGATTTAGGGCAAGAGCGGTGGAAAATGTCAGATAGTATATTAATGTAATTAAGTGAGATTCTTTGATATTTGTCAGCCAGTAATGAATCCAGTGGATCTACCTTATTTAGGATACAATGTAAGTTCTATATATTTACTTCTTGTGTGAAAATGTGAATGAATGAGACGAGTGAAAGAGTTTTACATTTTTGTAGCCCTCGAAGTAAACATGTCGACCGGGCTGGTAATATCATATTACGCATTTAGCGAATGTGAGATTTTTGTATTTGTAATTATTGTCAAGTCATTGTATATCATGAAGGTAGTAAATGTGACACATGAGAATTATTGCGATTGCTTAATTGTCATTTTGTGTACTGATTTTATTGTAAATATTGATGGTCAGTTTGATTATCGATTTTGTCGATACGCATAGCAGACAGGTTCACAATCAGTCACGCATGATTGCGCACATGTTATATTTTTAGAATCTTGACAGCCCGGTTAGAAATAAATGTTTGTTTACATTATTTTTATCTGTGTGAACTTTATAAATAGGTCCAGTATTTATTATTGTTATTTTGTTTACAGGACCTGTATTAACACTATTTTTATGGCACCTTGATGCAGTGAATACTGAAACCAGATTGGCATTTATTAATTATGTTGATGTAACTGATGTCTGTCTTATTGATGTACTGGTGTAGTGATGTTCTGAAGAACATATACAGTGTTCACCCCTTTCCATAAAAGGGTAGGTGTATTGCTTCATATGTTAGATTTAATTATAAATTGTATATTTAATAGGTTGATTATGTTTAATGTGTAATTAACATGATGTTATAATTATCACATATGCATTTATTATATAAGATTGGTTTTATATGGAGTACATGCATATGGGAGTTGCTTCCCTTGTTTCATTAACATGGGATTGTTATACAGTACACGATATACATATGTATTATGGGCGATACACATGGTTATGCATTATTGAATGTGATATGGAGTTTATTTAAAGAACAACACAATTGTAAACAAATAGAACTTTATTTATTTATTTATTCAACATATTATATAAACATAGAACACAATGTTTACTGATATATTGTTGACATATTTTTATAGTTTAATATTGCATCATGCCAATAATGAGAATTAATACTATGTGCCAATTTTATTTATATTGTTATAATTGTTATATTTTATAGGGTTTTTCTACTACTGTATTAAAGGATGAACCTTAGCTGGACTTACTGTTTATTTAGAGCCCAGAAACCCCGTTACATACTTATACATGAGATAATATCTCATGTGTACACTTTGTTCAATTACTTTTATCTAAATTTATGTAAATTCTAAAACCTAAGGATTAACTCCCTCCATGGTATTTTTATCCTTAGCTGTATTTGATATTACTGATTATTCGGATTTTGTTTGGTTTTATGCATTTTAAACATTTTTTGAAATGATGGATTTCCCTTGTTTGGGTTCTAGTGCTGCTGACGAGGAATTAATTTCCGAAATGGCCATACAGCTCATTAAAATTATTGCAGTTGGGGTTAACATATGTGTTATGGTCTCATGTTCATTTACCCCATATCCTTTCGTAAAATATGAAATATTTTTGTCATTAAAGTAATTTGTAAAATAGATTTTAATAAGTTAAGAAAACGTATTTTGTATTTCCTGATCAAAAATATGAAATATTTTTTTGTCTGGCAAGTTAAGATACAGAAAAAAATATTTATTTTTGGTTATTTCAATTAGCGTATTTTTTGAGACCTGAAGTTCTGAAGATATAAGTTCTCTCTCCTTTTTACTCGGAAAATTATACACTACGTAGAAATTACAATTCAGAAGGACAGTCTTTGGGTATCCGAAAATAGGACTGGCTCAAATAAATTACACTCATTTTCTTGTGCCTTCCACCTATAAAGTATTTCACAATAGAAGATTGGTCTTGTTGTGAACAAATATAGTCGTCAAAAATTACGATTTTTTGTTTGTCATCAGGAACTGATAGTTCGTCGATGTCTTCAACTTTATCATTAGATAGTTGCACCAATTAAGTCTTCTATATCCACTCCTAGTTTTTCTGCTATTTTCTCGAATCTTCGAATTAGTTCCTTGTAGTAATGCTGTTCCAAATTCTTTGAATAATTTTATCGTAATACAATAAAGGTTTAAATAAAAGGTGCATTAGCAAATTTGTTTTACCAGATTCACTCGGCCCAACAATGAGTAAACAGAAAAAATCACTTGGCATATTTTTTACTCCTTGCATTGTTTTAAAATTGTTCGTATCAGACTTTTCCGAGAAATATCTAGGAATCGTTGTCATTTTTATAACCTAAGGAATTTTTTTATTTTCTTGTGGTGCTTTCTGTTGCTGTTAATGAGGCGAATAAAAACCATGGTGTTGTTTTAGGTAGGAGTGCTTAAAACAGAGTCTTAAGTGTTGGAGAAAAAAAATGTGAGCAAAACCTACACATTTTTTTTTGTTATATACATCTGGAGTGCTGTCTTAAGTGTTGGAGAAAAATAAAACGTGAGCAAAACCTACACGTTTTTTTTTGTTATATACTTCTGGAGTGCTTAAAGTAGAGTCTTAAGTGTTGGAGAAAAAAAAACGTGAGAAAACGTGTAGGTTTTTTTTTGCAAAACCTACACATTTATTTGTTATATACTACTTATATACTAATAGTTTGCCAAAAACATGACCAATTTCCCCAATCTAGCAATGCAGTTAGTTGAAATAAACTTAACCAAGGTAAATATTTGAAATTAGCCTTTTTAACAATGCTAGGAATATTCTCTATAACGTTGTATTTAATTTTTGTAAACGTAGTAAGTTTTGCGGTGTACTTATTTTTACTATTTTTGCAATATACAAAAGGCCGCGAAAATTAACACCCGCAAATATCTCAGAAGAACAACAATAAAAGCGTTGTTCAATTGCTTGTTTTTCCTACGTATTTGTAAAGATTTTGTCTCATTTTACTTTGATTGCTTATAATTTATAAATTTCAAGGTAATTTTAAAAAGTGCACATATAATTTTGTGGAATTATCTCCCATTTGTTTTTCAAAATCTTGAAATTTGTTTTTTATCGACACTTCCAGTTGACAAGATCCATAAACAATTTCACATTTATCTGCAAAAGACACTTATATAGACTGCTTAATGTAGGAGATGGGTATTGACAATTCATTTGACAACTCTATTAAAAACTCTTCACAATACACTGAGAGTGAGGACGATCGGTAGTCTTCAGTCCTTTTGAATTTGACATTTATACTGTTGTGGTATTATCTGCTTTTTTTAAATATGTAAAAAAAAATTATTTGTAATGTATCAATAAATTTTATATCAGTGAAACAAAATGCAAAGGACTTACATTGACTTCATTTTACATGTATTTATCTAATTAGATGAGGTTTGGTAATTTGATAATTAAGTAGTTTGGAAAGGGATATCTGAAAAAGGGAGAAAATCTGATGAAAATATTATGTATGGATATCACTATGAAAATTCACATTTTATAAAGTATATGGAAAACGAAGTCGGCGACCCCCATCTTTATTTACATTTTTTAAAAGTATGTTTAAAGTGCTAACATGTGACTAAAATAGAAAGAAATCTATGAAATAGTTTTAAAGAAAACACGAAAATACCTGTTTTTCCTTTTATATTCATTAGATATATTTGATTACTTTATATCAGTTATTTTTAAAAACAAGCATGGTGACCCAGCTTTTTTATTTTTATTTCAATGCTGATATGATAAGGAAGCTTTCCTGAGAAATTAAGGAAAATCTATGGAAAAAAAATTGGAGAACCCATCTACCATAAATAATATTGTGCTCCTATGGTATTGATGTAATTGATGAAAACAACAAACTGCCATTGTATCCATTAGGTGCCTAAACGACATGTACATTAATGACCCTACAAACAGAGATACATCGTTGCGCCTGCCAAATGCACAACAAAAACCCTTTCTAAGCTCATGACGTCATTACTTACTGCTCGACGGATGATGTCGTAGAGATATGGTTTCGCATCCAGCTCACCACCTGCTGTCTTTCCGATGTCAATACATTTAAAAGACCTTATTTATCGCTGTTGGCATTCAGAAATATGCACTTCTACCTTTGCAGCTTGCATTACCATATATATATATATATATATATATA
>MJUU01063283.1:11219-46301 GCA_002080025.1 Modiolus philippinarum
AAATTTACTGCAATGAAAGGAGGCCTAAAGATATATAGACAGAGTATACTCAGCAAGTGCATGGGGTGCATCGGATGTGAATTCTCACTCTATACTACTATCTCACATAATAAGTTTAAGTCAGTTCAAGTACATCAGTCTTTTTTTCACTGGATAAATAAAGATATTCATATGTGGTGCCAGGTAAAGATCGGACATATAAGTAACGCATAACACTGGTTTAAGCAAAACATATAAAACGGGAATTTCATCGCAATGCTGGAGTCTTTGATTGACAACATATTTGTCCAATTTGGAGGATAAGTGTTCTAGCGGACAGGACAAATGATTGTGACGGGGATCATGCTTACCCTTTCGGAACAGCGGGGGGATTTAGAGATGGACTTGAAAATAAATAATTTTGAAGGCAAAATCGTCCAAGTCCCCCCTGAAAATTAAATGATCGTTCCCAATTTATTGCTAGGTCAATACTGGTTGGACGGGACAGACGAGTTTACAGAGGGGAGATGGGAATGGGCCTCTACAAAGGAATCATTTGTTTATACTAACTGGAACACGGGAGAACCAAACGGAAACCTGAGAGAAAGTTGCTTAATGACGTCCTCAAGTTATCCAAATGGTACCTGGAATGATTTTGTATGCACAAACGCTCTTAAATTTATCTGTGAACGAAGGTAAGTACAAATTTATATCATTTTCAGCTCACATGGCCAAAAAAACTTATATATTTCTGTTATGGTGTAATTGTGAGAATATTTCATATGGATACACTACCATACTTTCAAATTTCGGCATTCTATTAATTTTTTTATTTCAAAATGTTATTCTGACCATTCAGGTTATATTGCCAACATCTCAATGTTTATTATGCCAAGCTTTCTTGCAATTTACTCGATGAGTGCCATGTGGTTGTTTATTTGTTGTAATCGTCTTCTTTTGAGTATTTTTGTCGGGCAACGGATGGCAGCAGTTGTAAGAGCACTTTGCCAGTTATTTTTTTGTTTGTTGACAACCCTGCATCCATGACAAAAGGGATACAGGCATGTTGAGTAGCTCAACATTTAGCAATGAAGTCTTTTCAAACCGGTGCTTGTGGTCGCTTTGAACTTACAATGAATTATGAGCATAGCTCATTGTTGAAGGTCTCATTGTGATTTCAAGATGAACAATAATATAAACGCGTCGTTCCATTCCTTTGTTTAATCCTGTATTTGTAGAGACTCTGCTCATGTGCATTTACTCCATATCCTTTCATTGAAAATTCATGCCGTAAATGTATTACATTTCTTGCCCTTTTATCAACGAAAATTTAATCTGCAACATATTCAGAGTATAAAGATTACAGTAACTGATACACAACACCTGCGCAATGTAAAAAATTAAATTAAGACATATGAATTTATTTATATCATAGACATAAGTTGTCGAAAACCAAATTCACAGTAAGTTCGGTATTTTGTTATTTATGACTACTGGGCCGATGCCCCGATGCCACTGTTGGTGGACTGTTAGTCCGTGATGATATTCACCAACCCATGAGTCAATAATTCGGTGCTGGCCCGAAAACCAATTTTATTCAAAAACTTGCAATATCTAAATTAAGAAAATTTTGTTTAATTCTAAGGAGTATCCCCCTCTTGCACAGCTCTGTCCCCGACTGGTTTCGGCTTTCCTTTTTAGATCCTATTGGTAATTTGTTCTCTCTCAGCTTTACACATTTGATTTATGGATTTCCAAATATTTTGATTTTATCTGCACTGAAGAGAAATAAGTTGTCGAAATGCGCATATGCAGAAACAAATTCACAGTAACTTGGGTATTTTGTTATTTATCACTATATTTTCAAAGTAGCTTTGATTTGCACGGAAACTTTCGTGAGATGAAATGTGCTACAAAATATATAGCCATGCCCTATATGTAATGGAAAATATGACTCAATTACATCTTAACAAATTATCCCCATACAGAGGGTATTTATATTTCTACATGTATTACTGTAAATAGATATGGGGTACAAGTTTGTAGATAACAGGCGATAACCAAAATAGTTACTTTAATGGCCATCGCCCGTTCAGAAACAAAAAGAAAAAACAGAGAATGCAAATACATCGGCAAACGAAATCGGCAGAATCAGCTGTCAATCTTGAAAGAAAGTTAAATCACCACACTAGCTAATACAGCAAAACCCATAACGGAATACAATATTTTATGAAAGGATATGGAGTAAATGAACACGATACCATAACACATATGTTAATTCCAACTGCAATTAATTTTAATGAGCTGTATGGCCATTCCGGAAATTAATTCCTCATCAGCATCACTAGAACCCAAACATAGAAAATCGATACTTTGAAATGATAAAACCAAACGAAATCCGAATAATTAGTAATATCATGGAGGTATAAATATAGAAGGAGCTACAACAACATGACTTCAATCGTTCCATCTGCGATGCCGCCTGTATCACGATAGCTCGCTAATTGATCGTGTTAATTGGAACTCCGCATGTGATCGGTTGAAATATTATACTTTTTGGTAGTTCGAAACTGCCGAATTGATTATAAATGGCCATAAATAACAGCTAAAGAGAAAATTTATCAAAATTATTTCGTAAGACCAAAATTTCATATAAGATACGTCGACACATGTAAAACATTATCATGATTGCAAAATACATCACTTGTCATGATAAATAACTGGGACTTGTATATTTCAGTATATTAGTAAAATTAAAATTGGGAAGATCAGATATCTGAAAACTGAAACCGATACCTCCGACTGAAAAAATAAAAAAGAACATTGAAAATTGGATAATGCATCATAGTCGATTGCTGTCATCGCACTATAAAAATTCTGACATTCCGCAAACCTCGAGTACAAGCATTTCTATCCTTTGCCTTGAAAAAAGCCATTGCATATTTTTATACTGGAAATTGTGTCTATCCTCTTCCTGACTTTTTTTATTTGAAATAGGACACAGCATTGGCGTGAAAAGCTATGACATTGGAACTCCAGTATGTCCCAATTTATAGAGATGAGTTAACGAAAAAAATATTAATATTTTTTTCAATTAAACAATGATTCTTTTATTAAAATCCTTCCCAAAAAGAATAGTTATTGTATAAAATCTCCAGTGAAATCTCGGACGAATATGGTCCGAGGATAGATCTATAAGGTATATAAATGGTAAATTCAAATAAATGAAGATAGAAAAAATTTTTAAAATGATGAGTTTTGAATATATTGATATAAGAGAAAATAGAAAGTGATAATTTTGTATATAATAAATCGGATCTTGTTAAAAATAGGCGACATACAATGCACATGTCTTACAATCGGCATCTCGATAAAATTGTCAAATTTCAAACCCAAAATACAACTTTCCGGCAATATCCGGCAAATACCTCATAAACATTGGGTGAATCTGCATTTCAAGTTCTTTTATAACCTATTTT
This sequence comes from Modiolus philippinarum, assembly GCA_002080025.1. Lineage (NCBI taxonomy): Eukaryota > Metazoa > Mollusca > Bivalvia > Mytilida > Modiolidae > Modiolus > Modiolus philippinarum. Next base: position 14,678 of record MJUU01063283.1, read on the forward strand.
TTCAAAATCCGCTCTTGACCGGAACATGCAGAATTTTTTTATTTAATCTGAACTGCATGAAATATTAAAACGACCAACCGGTGAATGTTAAATGTTGTAATTCATGTAAATGTGGACCGATTTTGAAGAATTTTACACCATTCGATTTCTTGCAACCAATGGAAAGCACCTGTATGTTAATACCTCCATGATAATATCAAATATGGCTAAAGACAAAAATACAATGGAAGGAGTGAAACCTTGGGTTTTAAAATTTACATATTATTAACAAAGTGTACACATTAAATATAATCTCATGTACAAGTACACCATATCTAAGAAAAATAAAGAGCATACATCTCAAACACGGAGAATTGTTTTACCAACTCCACACTGCATTTAAAGACAAACTCCTGTATTAAATATTTTGTGAAAGGATATGGAGTAAATGAACACGAGATCATAACACATATGTTAACTCCAACTACAATTAATTAAGTATTTTATAGAGCGAATTTCGATAGAATTGTAATCTTATATAACCAACCGAAGTGATTACATTACACAGGTTAGAAAAATCCTCCTTTTGTGGTATAATACCTCACTTGGGGTAAAATATCCCATTCAGGGTATATTTGTACAGTGATCACACCGATTATTTCTGAATTTCGACTTTTTACTGAAAAGATCAATAGCAACATTTTTTTTTACAAAAATCATGCAAATAAGTAAGTTGCCCATGTGAAGTGTAAATCTCATGTGGCATAATCTTTTTCTGCATTAAAAAAAGCTAGATTATTTCTTTTTAAAAAAATGATGCATTTTATCTAAATAGTTGCCCTTTTTTAGTAGACACTGTCAAAGCCAAAATAAAGAATATTAACATTGTAAACATATATGCTATTTGGAGTATTTTACCCCAACTGAGGTATTATACCCAAATGGGGGATTTTTCCCTAACATGTTACAATCTCCATACTATAAACAAAGTGTACCAGTTACTGGACTAACCATTTACGTGTACATTTAGAAATTTTATTATTATTAGAATAAATTCAATATATTTGATTTTTTTCAGCCTTGAGGAGCCAGTCATTGTATAGCATAACTCAGTTGGATATTACTAATAATAAGAATATACACTTTATGTTTGATTTTTTTTTTTCAGCTTTGAGGAGCCAGTCATTGGATAATGTTACATTTCTTTACAAATGATTTATTATTAAAACTCCTAGTAAATAATGACACTTTTCTTTTTGATAATAAATCCAAAACTGTGTAAAGCTATTGTGCGTTGATTTCAGCAGATTAAAAGCTTTAGATTTCGATGTGTTTGCTTTTTTGGATATTATATATAAATTTGATTGATGTCTCGAATATTTGGTGTTTTGTTTGATTTTCTGTCCATTCATTAGAATTAAGGAAACATGAATGTTTGTAAAAATGCAATTAGGATGGAAATAGATAACAAATTCTGCAGTTACTGTAAAATAAGTTTCTGCATGTGAACATTTCGATAACTTATGTCTCTTCCGTGCAGATCAAATAAAATATTTGGAAGACCATAACTCAAAAATTTGTAAGATCTGAAAAAGCACAAATAACGAAAAAGATCTAAATGGAAAGAAAAAAACTCAGGAAAGAGCTATGCAAGATATAAAACTCCTTAGTGTTAGAGATTTTTTTTATAAAATTAAGTTATCACAAGTTTCCATATAAAATCGATGCACGCATGAGCACCGAAGTCTTGTCTATTGGTTTGATGAACCATAGTTGGCAGACGAAAGTCAAATCATTACTGCATACATATAGATGGGAATCTTTGACGAATAACTAAATACCGGGGTTACTGTAAATTCAATTTCTGCATAGGCCATTACGGCAACCTATTTATCTTCAGTGCAGATAAAATCCAAATATTTGGAAGACAATATATTCAAAGATTGTTAAAAACTGATATAGAACAAATAACCAGTATGATCTAAATGTAAAGCCAAAATAAGCTCAGGACAGAGCTTTGCATGAGGGAGATACCCCTCAGTTTCAACAAAATTTACAAAAATGTAGCTATTGCAAGTTTCCAAATAAAATCGGCTTTCCGGTCACAACCAAAGTACTGACTACTGGGCTGGTGAATACCCTCGGGGACTACCAGTCCGCCAGCAGTGGCATCGACCCAGTGGTAACAGATAACTAAATACCAAAGTTAGTGCAAATTTAATTTCTGTATGCAGCCATTTCGACAACTTATGTGCCTTCAGTGCAGATCAAATCAAAACTTGGAGAAGGCCATAAATTCAAAGATTTTTGAAAACTGATCGAGAACAAATAACCAATATAATCTTAATGGAAAGGCAAAATCATCTTAAGACAGAGATTTGCATGAGGGAGATACGAAATATTTCAATATATGACTACAATGGAGAAGTGTTGACAAACAAGAATAAGATGGTTGACAAACAAGAATAAGATGATTGACGGGTCTGAAATGGAAGGTACAAGTAATGGTAGTAAAGTTACATATCAAAAAGCGAGGTGGAAGCATGGTTCAATTAACCGCAGTAATTATTAACTTCATGCAGGTGCATGATTTTATAATGTACTCTGTGAAATGATGTCCGCCAGGCACAATTTAATGGTAAATACTGTGCATGGACAATATTTACGTGTATAAATGTGTCCTTGACACATTGTGGCAATAAAATATGTCATGTGTCCTTGTTATCTTTACTATTAAATAAAGTTCCTAAATAGTTTGTATGTGCAGGGAGCTATATAACATATAATATAGTTCGCTGTGTTGTAATTCACAATCCTAATACCTATTTACCAAATTAGGTATTTTTTTTTTAATTCTAAAATATCAATCGTTAAAAAGAAATTGCCAATATAAATATAAAAATAAAAGAAACATAAATAACAAATACCCACATAATTGTGAATTTAGTTTCCCAAAAATTGATGGAAAAAAATGCGCAAACAAAAATCCATTATTTCTATATATTATTCATTTACCAGGGGTTTCCATGTTTAGAGTAGGTGGGGCAGTATTTTGTTGTTTAAAGTATATTTTATTCTTTGTTGTAATTTTATTAACTTCTTTATTCACCGAGATGTCTGGTAAATAAGTCATGAAACAAATACATGAATAATCAGCATTAAATTTTTGTATTCTGCACAATTTTTCCAGATTTCTTGTTTCAAACAAACCTCTTTTTCGTTGTAAAGATAATATAATACTTCAAAGTGTACAATATGTTTCCATCAGTTATTTGTTAGTTATTAGTTATGTATGTCCATTTATATTTTTTTCTATATATTTTTATATTTCTTATCATCTAAATAATAATAAATTTCTCAGTAGTTTCTATTGTTGATATTTTTATTTTACCCTTTTCAACCTCTCTTTTATAGCTTCAAATGTAATATTATAATTAGATGATAGAGCACTATTTCACAACTGTTGCAAAAAAAATTGTCCATTTAAGGTAGATCGGCATTTTGAATTTGTGATTTTCAATTACTTGGTGTTATCTGTTTTTTTTAAAGAAGTATGGCCAGAAAGATGTGAATTTTGTTCCTATGTAGAATCATTATTGGAATATACTCAAATGTTGTCAAAAATCATGAAAGGTGGTGTCTGGTACGTGTACTTTTAACACATATATGCCCCTCTTTTGGCCTTTTGTGTCAATTTTAGCTATTTTACGGTGTTTGAGAAGATGTAACTACGCGAAGGATACTGAGAACCAAAATCATTTTTTGTTGAGAATGTATAAACATTTTCTTCCTGAATGGTAGTTTTTTTGGTTCTGGATCTCCAAGGCAACGAATTGTGACAAAAACCCTACAAAAGTTGTCAAATGTCAAAATCTGTCAAAATTGCATTCAGATGGCAAGTTCAGTGACTGAATCTTTTATCTAACTGTATGAAAATGAATTTCAATTGTTTATGTTCTGATAGTGTATATGACAGATGACCTCTGAAAATAATTTTCTAGAAGATTTAATGCGTTCGCAAAATTAGTATGCCAAAGGAAATAAATTCACAGGAAAATGACCATACCTTTTTGCAAATATATTTTTTCTATAATGAAAATATTTGAACACTTTTTGTGGCGTGATAATTTCGTAGAAAAATAATTTGAAATTGGATGTTTTAAAAAGGGAGACAATTCGAATAAAATATTTAACATCGATATCATTATGAAAATTTACATTTTACAATCGGAAAAAAATTCCATTTTCTTATATTTTTAGAAAGAATGTAGGACTGGATAGCTTGCAAATAAAATACCCCAAAAAATCTACGAATTGGTATGAAAGACAACAACAAATAAATGTTTTCCTCTATATATTCATTAATTATAGAAATATTTGATAATTTTGATATAATTTATTTTAAAAACAAGCACGATGAATCCCCTTTATAACGTTATTTACAGTCAATACACTTCGGAAAATTTCCTTTGAAAAATAAAAAAAATATATGGAGACAATTTTGATGTGCCAATCCACCTTAAGAGGTCACAATTTCGCGGCAATAGACGTTTTCTAATGGTATGATACTGTGGAAACTTTCAAGATAGATATGATTTCGTAGGACACTTTGTCATATACAAGAACTATTCCAAACCGACGGATGGACGTACAGGCAAGGTTAAAACATAAAACCCATCTCGCACGGGAAAGGGGTTGCAAAATCCTTATGTAGCTATCCATGTTATGTCTCAATTTTGATAACAGTCATTGCGTGGCACAATCAAGTAAATAACATTTTTGAAAATATCTTTTTTATTTTGTATACTGATAGAAAATATTCATATTTGCCCATTGGGTTTTAATAATTCATTATGTCATCATTTTATAACTGTACCTTTGTGATTACATAATACATGTTTTTGTAATGTTTGAATTTTAATCTTAAAGAATCAGCTGATCGCTCAATTCCAGGAGGTATAGTATAATGTTGATTTCCACAAGTATCATCATGCAAGTAATATGTTAAAAAATGAGATTAATTTATTAAGATTTAAGAAGATGTTAAATATCCAACTTCCTGTATGATCCAACCATGGTATCAATAGCGTCTTCTTTCGCTGTTGGTTTTGTCAATGTACCTTTAACCATACCATATTTAGCCTCTTCATCAAAGTGAGCGTCAAGCTTAAGGATTTCATCCACAAATTTCTAAACAAAATCAACATATTTAATATTGCAAAACAAAATATAAAATGAATATTTGTGTCAGTTGGTTTACTTCTGAAAGGTGAAGTATTACATTTATTTTAAACCTTCACATTCCCTTTGCTGACAAGTTTATGGATGTCAATTTAACATATACAATATATTTTCAAATAAATATCGAATCAAAAACCAAAAAATCATAAAATTAAAAATAACATGGCAATATAAGGATCACGCACATAGAGAATATATAAACGATGGGACGAAAAAAAAAACAGAATAAACGCCATAAATATAAAGCACTGGCAATATTAACTAGTGTAAAAACAGGTGCTTTGAAAGTAGTACTTAAAATTACAAATATTACAAATCGTCGTCACCACGATTTGACAGACCATTACAATGTTTCTGTTTCACATATGAGAATAGATATCTTTGGGTAGATCCAGAGTTTGTTACCGGGTTGACTAACACCGACTGTGACAAAACCGGACTTTTCTCTGGAATTGTGACGGGTGCCAAGCTTGGAGCAGATCATGTTCATACCCTTCCGGAGCACCTGATGATACCTCAGTTTTTATAGGGGTTCACACTGCTAGTGCTTTAGTTTTGTGACGTTCTTGTTCTTTTTTATTTATTTGTTTTGTCTTTGTCATACTGACTCAATTCGTGTTGCTGTGAATTGCCATGATTTTGGATTTATGATTTTAGAATTCCGCCTTCCCTCGTTCTTGTTTCGGTATTTGTTTGCCGATGTATGATACAATATGCTTTTAGGCGATCAAGTTGGTGCAAGATAAATATAATTTTAAAATAATCATTTAAGCACTAATTACTATTGTGAATATCTCAGGAAAAGCTCTTTCCTTAGAATATTTATGCATTCTGTGGAGGTCATCTCATTTATTTCTATCTTAATTTATACTCTATCAGCTTCTTTATATCTTTCGGTTCCTGAATTTTTTGTTTTGATTTGATCAGTACTGATGAAACATATTTTGTCGAAATGGCCATCAGCAGCGGCTAATTTTACGGTAGCTCCGATATTAGACATATAGTTTCCATAACGAGAACTAGTTGATTATGAAATTTCTCATATCAAATTAAATAAATTTTGCAAATATTTGAAAGCGAGGCTTGCCGAGGTTTAAAACATTTCAAAATTTATTTAACGAGATGTGAGAAATTTCATAATTAACGTGTTTAAGTTTTGGAAACTGTTTCTCTAATGACTGGATGAAAAACGCCGAGGATTGTATTCCGAATAAATTTGGCGGGAAATTTCACGAAACTTGTTCTCCTCTCTAGAGAGGAGAACAAATTTTTCCACACCCTTCAGGAAATATGAAAACTTGATAGAAATTAGAGAAGGAAATGTTCATTATTAGTGATATATAAAGAAAAAGATTAGGAAAGTAGGTGGAAGTTGGCAAAATACTAGATAACTGGGTGTTTAATGAGACTAGAGCATGATAGTTTTTGCCTGTTGGTTTATGCATTACAATGACATTCACTTTGAGTGCCAGCATTGTTGTTTCTTAAATTGAAAAAAAAAGTTTAAAAAGTGTCGAATAAGTAGAAGAATTCCTGACAGGGAAAAAAATATACCTTATAAATTTTCTTTTCAATTTATAATAGCAGCTTAACTTTTTCATTGTTTCCTCCTTTACTTACCGTGTCCACCCTTTAATTGTCATAATAGTAGCAATGCGAGTGTCATTCATTTAATGATCATATTTTCTCACTGTCGTCGTCATCATCGTTATTTTGAATCTATGTGTTTTTATCAAATCTACTGGCTTTATGTTGCTCTTATGTTGTCTTCTCTGTGTTGTACTTATATGATGTCTTTTTGTTTCCGCTCTTTCTTTGTATTTGTATGATTATAGATTGAATGACAGACGGTTTTTACTTACTTGACTAGATAAATAGCTTCTTACACGAACGCAGATCAAAGATCGGGATATCTTTCATGAGTGTAAGAAATTCCGTCTTTTCTCGAGTGGAACGAGAGAATAAGACGAAGAATTTCTAACATGTGTGAAAGATATTACGAACTTTGATTTTGATCGAATTTATGTAGGTATTTCTTCCGTAAAATACAACAGGAAACATCAGGAAACCTATACTGTGCGAGTAAAATCGTCGCCATTTGAGTGTACCTGATATTGTGACGTCAGGTGTGTTATGACGTAAAGTCATGGTAACGATTATTGTATCACAAAAATGTACACTAATGGTTTGTCATTAACCCGCGGAAGACGAGGTCTCGTCGATCGATCTCACATGTGTGGTCTCTAACTGTAAACCATCATTTACGGAAAAATACCTAGTTCTTAGCTCTGACATTGAGTAGAACTTTATAAAAACAGCTCAGCTGCTATCTTATAAACATTTAAAACGGAATATTATAAAAGACGTCATCATCAACATGTACTACTAAGCGGTTAAAAATTAATTTTTACATTCTAAGTGTGTATTCTATTTATATCGCCAGCTTGTTGTTTAACATTTTTTAAGTATAAATAAAATAAATGTCAAACAAACTTTGTAACGTTTTAAAAAAGACTTGTTAATGGCTGGCGATGAGTGAGTGATCGGTTTTAAGAAGAACGATATAACAAGAGAGCACCGTATTTGCATTTCAACACTTCGAGTGACACTTTCAACTCTATTTGTAAAAACGTTTTGTTTGCTATTTTAATTCTTTGTCTTTTTCCTAAACTTCATAAACAATTGGGTTGTTAATTTAAGCAATTTGTAACCATATAATTAAAAATAAAATAGATTATGTTTACCTTGTTTGAATATTTTGGACCTTTCCCTCCATAGTCTTCTGGAATAACTTCATCCGCAATATATTGTTTTAATTCATGATGTCTGTCACCATGAAGAATTAGCTAAAAGAGAAAAAATACATTGTAAAAGTCTTGAATAACAGATTATGCAAGAAATTCTACAACTAGCCCAGACTTTTAATTTCAGCTTCAGATATATAGACGATGTACTTTCTCTTAATAACCCAAGATTTAAAGAATATTTACATCGCATCTACCCCCAGAGAACTTGAAATTAAAGAGACAACCGATACACCAAATTCTGCTTCAAACCTTGACCTTTTGTTATACATTGACAAACATGGACGTCTGAAATCTAGGCTATATGACAAACGTGATGATTTTGACTTTCCAATTGTGAACTTTTCCTTTCTCTGCAGCAATATACCTACCTCTCCAGCATATGGCGTGTATATTTCACAATTAATTCGTTACTGTAGAGCGTGCAGTTCATACAGTGACTTTGTGGAAAGAGCAAAAGTACCATCAGGGATATGTTCAGCCCTTGTTACTTTCGTCCCTTCAGAAATTCTATGGCCGTCACCACGACACTATAGATAGATATGAAATGTCAGTGTCACAAATGAAAACTGAGATTTTCAGCTATAGATTCACGTCTTCCCGGATTTGACATTACCAGCTTTGACTTTACCCTGGAATCACCCACTGACATTGTGACGGGTGCTGAATACAGAACTGGACATGCTTACCCTTCCAGAGCACCTGATGTCACTCTGTTTTTTGAGAGTTCACACTGTTAGTGCTTTAGCTTTTTGTGTTGTACATGTAGAGGTTGTGTGTTTGTGGGCATGTTGTCTCTGTGGTCTTCCGTCTTCTGGTGTTCTTAATTTTGCCTTGTCTCTGGACTTTGATATATGTAATCTTGTACTTTGTTCCTTTGGTATTCTACTGCCATTTTATTATAATGAAATACAACAATACCGAAGTTTCAATACAGCAAATCTTGTCATCCTGTACAAGTGTTTCAAGGAGTAACCTCTTATCAGCAGCATTTGAATCAATAAAATGGAAAGCCATAATCCAAAAGTAATAAAAAAAGAAGTCCTCATTACCAAAAATATCGAAATTAGAGGCAAAATCAAGTGCTAAAGACATCTACCGAGTGCAATACACGGGGCCGCAGTATTTTTATGGGGTTAGAATTATGATAAAAATGAGACATTTCTATAAAACGCAAGATATATTTTCATGTCAGAAAAAACTTATGTTTAAAGGTTTGAATATGTTTGTGTTCTGCTAATTGAAATAAATATAACACATCTTTTCATTTATAAGAATAAATGTCGTGCAATGACCAAATTTATCATGTAAAGACAAAAATGATAGTTTAAATAGTTAAAATAGGTCAAAAATTAAAAAAAAATACAAAATAAAAAAAAACTATAACATCGACTAGAAAGATTAACCCAAATTTGTGGCCTAATTTCCCCTAAAATATGAAATCCAGGATCGAATACAACTTTTATTTTGATAAAGATTGAATCAAGTGGTGTAAAAAAGTGGTACATTTTTCAACATTCTTCCCTTCACGTGTGAAAAATGAATTAAAGCTGTTTACTTTGTACGAAACATACGTCGTACACAAAATGATATAAATCATGTATTTCGTAAGAATATAAATAGGGTCCTGTTCGTTGTAAGAAAATAACAAATTATCTTTTTAATTAGGAATCAAACCAGAACTCCAGACTAGACCTCCAATAACAACGGCTTATTGAAGAGGAAACAAGAGTGGTTTTATTACATACTTTGATTTTCCAAAAACATTTTACAACCACCTGGAAATGCTCAAAACACATTTACAGAAAAAAAAATGCCCACTCATTCATTAACAGCAAACAACGGTTTTAATTCAACTTTAACAGTTAACAAAAGATAGAAACTTATCAGAACAGAAAACACCAAATGGTCCAAATACCGTTAACAACTGATTCATTTCACCAAAACATGCTGAAAATGTAAAAAACACATTTACATAAAAATGCCCTGCTTTTGAGATCCTTTTTGTATAAACCCTCAATATGCTTGTGCTTCGAGAAAAAAACATAAAAATGTGAAGCATTGAATGTGTCTATCCATAAATTCTCATCACCTACCCTTTTAACAGTCGTTTCCTTCAAAAACTGCTTTAATACGGCGAATATATAATCAATTATTATACCTCCTGTAAGAAAGTTCTTTTATGGTAAAACAGTTTTATTTTCGCATAGTTTTCAAAAGAAATAGCGTTGACTGCACTATTGCAATAGTAAGCACTGCTGTTGTGAAGACTATTGAATTCTACGTCAATCCTGATCATCATCAATCATCACATGCGGGAGACGGAGTTTTGATCTGACCGACAAGTTGGTGGTACTTACCTGTGTGATCACCTGTTCAATGTAGTCAAGTTTCTAAGAGTGTCGTCTGCTACAGCGCCAAAATTTTTAATTTGTATTTTTTTTGGGGGGGGAAGGGGGGTATTTTGACAGTATTTTGATTTTATTGGAAAGAACAAGAAATGAAAAAACTAATCTTCGTGTGCACACACATGTAATTCATTCTCCCAAAACAGTAGTCATTACAACCCTGATACTGTTTAAGTATACAAAATAATACAAAATGTAATACTGCCTTACTTTTTTAAAATTTTTGTTCATATTTGTTTTTTCATTGTTTAAATGTATTGTTTAAAAATATTTGCTGCAACCATTATTGGTTAAATAGTTTTCAATAAAGTTTCTTGAAATATATTATTTCATTGCTAAAAATAAGTTTCTTTTGTGTGTTGATGTAATGGTGTAAGGTGTATTGAGAACATTGACACATGGAAATCGACATCGGAATCAGTTACCACAGATACAGTTAACGATTGACAGGATAGCAAACAAGCCAAAGAAAAATTTTCAAATTCAGTGGTTCAAGATATAGTCAACAGTTAGTATTATAATAATATTAATGTTGTGTTTTACATTGACTATGGAAAATAGTAGCTAGGGTGATGGACAATACTGCACTCCCCTTCGGGTCGTGCAGTATTGTCCATCACCCTGGCTACTATTTTCGCATAGTCAATGTAAAACACAACATTATTATATACATGTAAATATAGATGGTTAATTTAGATCTATCTATTAATAGTCATCACCTACCCTTTTAACAGTCTTTTCCTTCAAAAACTGCTTTAATACGGCAAATATATAATCAAATATAGATGGTTCATTTAGATAGTGTAGAGCTTTGAGTCTTGCTGGAAAAGCATCCTGCAACATGAATAAGACTTGGTAAAATTTTAACTAGAGATAAGTTCTCAGTACTATATTTTAATTATATGTAGCAATATCAATAAAGACAGCAACAATTGAGAAAATTCGTTCTACGCGCAAAAATGCTTGACACAAATTGAATTTACCTGTGCATTTAGTGCAAAAATCCATATTTCAAAAATTAATCGCTCCCAAAAAGATAAATAAATACTCATGAAAATTGGTAGAAAAATAAGTTATTGCATAATCTATCTATTTTCAAATAGGTGGGGAATGGGGGGGGGTAATTAATATCAAATAAAAGTGAAAAATCACTGTTATTCTGAAAAAGCTAGAAACAAAATAAAAAACAAAAAGTCTCTTCTGTATTAGTTCAGGGTAGAAAGAGAAATTTTGAATCATAATGTTTTCAAGTTTAAGATAGGTATGTTGTTTTTAAGTCTTCTTTTTTAGAGAAAACGTTTCATTTACTCTAAATTAAACAGTTTTGATTTCAAAGAGTTATCGAACATGAATCTCTATTGAGGTAGCTATAATATATGTTCATTAATCAAATGTGATTACTTCTGTTTCATTTTTAATGTTTTCCCTCTTTGATATTTCTAGAAAACTGATTTGATTTTGGAACTTGCATTTATATCTAAATTAAGCAAAATTTTGTTTAAAACGAAGGAGTACCACCATTTTGCATAGCTCTGCCCTTAGCTGATTTCGACTTTTTTTATTTTAAACTTTCGTATACTTGTTCTCTTTCACCTTTAACTTTGATTTGAACTGTACTTAAGATACTTAGTTGTAGAAATGCACATCTGTGGAAACTAAGTTAACGGTAATTTCGGTATTGTGTTATTTATTACCACTGAGCCGATGTCTCTATCTGGCGGATTTTTAGTCCCAAATTGTACGCACCAACCAGTAGTCAGTGATTTGGTGCCAATCCGAATTATGGAACAAGGACACCAGGTGAGAACAGTGTCATGGTTCCAATCTACATCATAAACAGCTCTCTAAGCTGATTTTGGCTTTCCTATTTAGAAACTTTTAATACTTGTCCTCTATCAACTTTAAGACGTATTTCGGCTTATGGGCTTTCAAATGTTTCAAAAAAACCACAGTAGAATACCGAAGGAACAAAGTAGTGGAATTTACAAAAATCGAAGTCCAAAAATATAGCCAAAACGAGGACACAGAAAACAATGACGTTAGACACAGAAAACCATGACGTTAGACACAGAAAACAGTGACGTTAGACGAAACAGAAATCACGACATGCAAAACAAAGGCACTCACAGCGTGAACTCCAGTGAAACTGAGAGTGACATCAGGTGTTTCGGAAGGGTAAGCATGTCCTGTTCTGTTAACAGCACCCGTCATACGGTCAGTGAAGCATATATTTTTTTGAAAGATCTGTTACGTAGATGATTGGTTAATGTCATTCGCTAACCCCGAGACAAAAGCAATTAAAAGCCAACTCTAGTACGTGTTACTTCTCTAACCCCCAAACAGTATAAAGGTAAAATTTTAAACGCTTTGCAATTTCTTAAGTATTTAAACATGGACAAGGACAGATCGGCACCACAAACATAACTAACGAAGATAAAACTAAAATCTCACAAGACAACACAAAGAACTAAAGCACTTACAGTGTGAAATCACATAAAAAGAGAGCGACATCAGGTGGTCCGGAAGGGTAAGCATGTCCTCAGGAAGTTAAATCAATCTAGGAAATCGTCAAAATGGGTAGTCAAATCCGGGAAGATGTGAATCTAGCTAAAAATGTCCACTTTCATTTATGATACTGACACGTCATATCTTTCAATGATGTTATGGTGATGGCCATCGAATTTCTTGAGGGATGAAATTAACATGGGTTGATCAAATCCCTGACTAAGCAGCTTTTGGGACAGTGTTTTTGCTATGCCAAAAAAATCAGTCTACAAACTATACTATTGATTTGCACTGGAATGGTAGAAAGTATATGTTTATAACCGCAATGTACCTGTTGTACATGCAGTTGATTCATAGTTTTATCACTAACCTGGATTAAGTTCGCTACTCTTTTAGCGTACCATGGGGATATATTTTTGCCTTGTGCCCATCCGAAACCATCTAAATCCGCTAGCATTATTACACCATTTATTTGTGTTTCTTCATCCTAAAAATAAATTCACATTTTACGAAAGGATATGGAGCAAATGAACACATATGTTATTTCCAACTACAATAATTTAAATAAGCTGTGTGGCCATTTTGGAAATTAATTGTTCATCAGCAGCACCAGAACCCAAGCTTAGGAAATACATAATCTCAACAATGTTTAAAATGCATAAAACCAAACGAAATACGAATAATCAGTAGTATAAATTATAGCTAAGGACAAAACTACGACGGCAAGAGTTAAACCTTATAGGTTTTAGAATTAACATAAATTTAGATAATAGTAATTGAACAAAGTGTACACACACATGAGATATTATCTCATGTACAAGTACGCTATATCTAAGAAAAATGAAGACCATACATCTCTAACACGGGGAATTGTCTTACCAATTCCACACTGCATTAAAAGACAAACTCCTGTATAAAATATTTTACGAAAAGATATGGAGTAAATGAACATGAGACCATAACATATATGTTAAGTCCAACTTAAAGCCTGAATACATTTTAATTCTAACACAATAAGTGCAATGACCTAGTTATCTAAATATGAACAGTGTTGTTAACTGTGTTCAGGATGAACAACAGTCTTGCTGTTTTCGGTTGGTAACCGGAACTGTTTCATTGTATGTAAATGCCGAAACCGAGGAGTGGACCGAATGATTTTTCGAAAAGGCCTAAAGGTCTAATATACAAAACAAGATATGCTAACTCACCGGAGAATTTGATGCAACTCGTGTTTCTTTGAGCTTCAAACTTTTTATGAGATATGAGCAAAGCTCATTGTGGAAGACTTTAATCCTGACTTCAAGATGAAGAACAATAATAAAAGCGTAGTTCCTTTGTTTTGTTCTACCGTGTTTTTGCAGAGACTTTGTCTTATGTGCATGTACTCCATATCCTTTCTTTGTTTATTGACACATTGTAACCGACTTAGATTTATTGTTATTAGCATTTTTTCTTTCTTTTAATGTAACCATATATGCCTTTGGTCCGAAACTGTCATAAAATAAGCACAAGTACCATAATGTGCAGTTACGGTTCCGCAGCTAATTTTCCACACGTAGTGACTCCCCTTTATTTTCACCACAAAGATGGCCTCAATGATTTTCTGGTAAGTTTGTTGCTTCCAGAACAAGGAATCGTATGCTTAAGTACAATTCGTATCAAACAAAACTTGTATTGGCTGTTCTCTCCTGAATGCATAGGATGTAGATAAAAGAGCTGGAACCAAATACCTTGGAAAATGTGTACCATGGTTATAAGTCAAGTGAAATGGCACATCTTCCATGTTTCCTATGAAGTTGCACAACAACGGCAGTAGAATACCGAAGGAACATCGTCCGTTTTTGAAAGGTAGGCATATCTACCATTAAAGTCCCACAAATAAAAAACGTCTAGAAACGACAAAAAATAGAAAGAATGGATGATTGCCCAAGTTTCGGCCATATGGCTCTCAATATTTTTGAGTTTTTTTTTCTTTCAACCAGGAAATGCTGATATCAAACTATTCACTATGGATGTCACTTACTGCCCTTTACACTAGCATTCATAACCACGAAGCTGTCTTAGCTTTAAGACACTTTTTTGACATGAGACCCAATCCTTATGTAAATACAGACATCATCCTTAGGCGTACTGAACTTGTCTTGATCCTCAACACTCTTTAATTTGATGGGGAATATTAAAGTCAGTCGGAAGGCGTTACGATGGGAACAAAAATGCGCCCAAGCTTAACCTGTTAATGTATTGGCTACCTTGAGGAAAAGATGTTCTCCGAATATATAGGATCTGTCCCCGAACTTTATAAAGGATACATGTATTATGTTTTTGGGGTGTCGTCTGACAGTGAAGATGAACTTCATTCTTTCATGGACTATGTTT
The DNA here is from genome assembly GCA_002080025.1 of Modiolus philippinarum. Lineage (NCBI taxonomy): Eukaryota > Metazoa > Mollusca > Bivalvia > Mytilida > Modiolidae > Modiolus > Modiolus philippinarum. Next base: position 29,991 of record MJUU01063283.1, read on the forward strand.
CCTCGTACCATCCGGTCATCAAGTACAGTTTTATAGTCTTTCAAGAATAATCTTGGACCAATTTTATTATAGGATTAAACACCGTTTTAAAGGAATTTATTGGAGTATGAACGGAACCAATTCACTCACAAACAAATAAAAGTCCGAAGGACTTTTATAATATGTTTGTGAGTGACTTGGTCCCGTTTATACTTCTATTAATTCCTTTCAAATGGTGTTTAATCCTCATAATTCTTTTAATTTGATGATAAATAATTAAATTTTTACTTTTATAATGCCATTCACACGTTTTTGTTCTATTTGATTCACTCGGCGTATGAATTTATAAGGTGAACTTAAATGTAGTTCGGTCAACGTCGTCTGTCGAAAAATAAAAGACTTCAGAAATTGATACCGGAAGTAAATTCAACCAATCATATCAGCGTATTTCCTATTATGCAAATCATATAAGAATTATTGGTCATTTGGCTACAGTTTGAAAACTAAATTTCTGTTGACAAACTGTAGAATTGGTTTTAAAAATTACCTCAGCAATTGATATTTTAGGTGATGAAATTTTGTCACAGCGTGAGCATTTATAAACCGGATTTTTTATTACTAATACAAAGGTGAATTCATGTTTTTGATAATTTGAAACAAATTCTAAAACTGTGATTTTTTTTTTGTTTTAATATGTATAATCAGTTTAACATTTTTATTGTTGGTTAATTCACATACTTTTGGAGAGGCTGTAAATCATTTTAGTATTATTTTGGTATAAAACACAAAATCAGTAATTTGGCAATAGGAGATAATAAATTAACCAAGATAGGTAATACTTCACGAAAAATTATCTCTCATCAATTAAACAGGGTTTTTCACATTTTCCCCCAAAAATTTTATACATATGAATAAATATATGTGGGCATTTCAAAATTTGTTAGAGTAAATGTAATTAACTTCTATTTTTATACATTAACTATTTACATAAAAACGAAACAAAGTCTCTGCAAATTAAAAATAGGAATTTCCCTCATCTAGGAATGCTATTATTAAATATGAAAATACTTCAACATGTCTCTAACCAATTCTACAGTTTAGTTGTCAATCTGTAGAATTGGTAGCGAAATGGCCAATAAAATTGGACTTAGCTTACTCTTGAAGGACAGTAATATTACCAAAGCTAGTCTCTACTTCCTCTACATTAATTGTACCATAAAGGATGGACAAATTTCCACCTCATTGTTTTATAAACCGACAGACGCCCACTGTTATTTAAATTAAGGGTCCTGTCACCCAAAGTCATTCAAGGATGCCATTCCAAAGTTATATTCTTGTGACTTCATCGAATCTGTAGTGACGAATAGGACTTCAGGACTCAATGTAACAGAATGAAATCCTTTTGTGAAGAATGGCTACCCCAGCAAAGTTTTGGATCGAGCTTTGAATTCAGTTTCCCGAGTGAACAGATCTGAGTCAATGGAGAAGAGAGTGAGAAATACCGACGACAGGGGTCCGTTGGTCCTAATGACATACCACCCTCACAACGAAGCTATCAAAACATTTCGATACGAAAATATCTATAGTTCTCGAGGACGAACATATGTCGGCAGTTTTACAGGATTCGCCTCTCCTTTTGCAGCCTTCACATAAGGGCACTTTTTAACTAGTTATACTCCTAAAACTCCCTGTAAATACAAGGGCACTAGGCTATGTAAGCGATCTCGCTGATTTACTTGTCCTTTTACTTGGGAAACTGATGAAGTAGTAGGACCATCTAACGTTTTCAAACTAAATGGTTTCGTATGTACTACTGAAAATGTGGTGTAGGCTGTGAGCTGTAAACGCTGCAGTATGATCTATGTCGGCGAGACTTGTCGTAGATTGGGTGATCGCTTTGTCGACATAAAGAGAGCGTCATCAATGGAAAAGATTGTCCAGCAGGTGAACATTTTTGACGAGCTAACCACAGCATACTGCACGTGCATGTAACTATCCTTATACAAACTAGTGCAGGTGAGAAATAACGACAATTCCATTAACAAATAAAGGGCTACGCCGAGCGCAGCATGATACGACCGCAGCATGTCGTCCACTGAAATTTGAAAAAGTGTAATTTTAAGTGAGTATGGACATAGGAAAGAGCTTGACACAATAATTAGATGGACGCAATAAGGAAATTGACCAAGTAATTAGCTGGATACAAACTAGGGAAAATAAAAATTAGCCCTCATGACTCCTTATGATTCCTCTTTGACCCTCTATAGCTCAGAAACGGTAAGAGCTACGCCCAATCCATTGACATGATGCTGAAAGCCTACATCAAGAGGAATCAAAAGAAAAAAATCCCATCGAAATGCGATGAAAAATAAAAATTTAAGGTAATCTGTAAATTTACGATTTTGGCCCCCTTCGGCCCCTCATAGCTCGGAAACAGTAAGAGCTACGCCAAATCCGCTGACATATAACTGAAAGCTTACATAAAGAGGAATCAAAGAATAAAATCCCATCGAAATTCGATGAAAAATAAAAAAATTAGGTTATCTCTAACTTTACAATTTTGGCCCGTTTCAGCCCCTCAGCTACGCCAAATCTGTTGACATACTACTGAAAGCTTACATCAAGAGGAATCCAAAGAAAAAAATCCCATCGACATCCGACGAAAAATAAAAATTTAAGGTTATCTGTAAATTTACAATTTTGGCCCCTTCAGCCCCTCATAGCTCGGAAACGGTAAGAGCTACGCAAAATCCGTTGCCATACTTCTGAAAGCTTACATCAAGAGGAATCCAAAGAAAAAAATCCCATCGAAATCCGATGAAAAATAAAATTTTTTGGTTATCTGTAAATTTACGATTTTGGCCCCCTTCGGCCCCTCATAGCTGGGTAAGGAAACAAGTTACCAAAAATCTAATAGTAGAGCGCTACGATAATTTTTCATTAGGAATCCTTTGGAAAAAATTGCATCAAAATCGGACTAAAAATAAAAAAATGAAATTTTTGAAATTCGCCCCTTTTGGGCCCCATTTATCTCGTGAAGGGTACATGCCACGTGAAATCCGTTGGCATACTGCAGATTGGAAATTTTGTAAGGAGTTTACTGAAAGAAACCCCATCAAAATCCGATATATAATAAAGATTCTACAGTCAAATATGTGAAAACAACCAATTTAACCCCTTTTGGCCCCTTTTTCTAAAACGGGTGGGGCCAGGAATATAAAATTATAGCCCGGGCTAAAACATGTGCCAAGAAACATCATACTAAAATTTGAAAATGATCTGTTCACTGGAACCAAAGTTATGCTGTCCACAGACACAAAAATACCCAATTTTACCCCTTTTTGGCCCCTTTTTCTGAAACGGGTGGGGCCATAAACCCGAAATTAAAACCCGGGATAGCCATTATGCCAAGAAACCACATACTGAAATTTGAAGATGATCCGTCCACTAGAAACAAAGTTATGCTGGCCACAGACGCCGACGCCGACGCCGACGCCGACGACTGCGCCATATCATAATACGACCGCAAAATTTTTGCGGTCGTATAAAAATCATCCATTTTCTTTCAACTGATAGACCCTTTGGCACAGTCCATTTTGAAAATTTTTATGTTTTGAAATTTAATATTTGCATACTACAGAAAACTAATGTTTATTCTCGTTTTTGATGATGTTCAGGATTTGGCACCATTTTTACAGGTATTATCTGTGACCCGCCACACATTTCTCCCTATTTCAGCCCGGCAGTCCCCTCATCGAAGGCTATTCGGCGGAAACATTGTGTAATCATCCTCTCTTTCTAATTTTTGTAATTTTTAGATGTTTTTTAATGTGTGTACTTTTGTGTTTTTAACTTTTTTCTCGTGGCCAACTACACCATTTTTATTTTTCTATAGTTATTTTGTGGCCATTGCACAGCATATACATTTTTATATATGTTTATTTGTCACGGTCGACAACTACGTGAATACTTCAAGAGGATGAAAAAACAGCATTTCACCTGCCCTTCACTATACTTTTTCTTTTTCATATATCATGTTTCTCTTTCTGTTACCTACTATCTGTTTCAGGATATTTTTTACAAATTTGATTAATGCTGTTTTTATAAGGTGCAGATCCAGGAAATTTGAAAAGGGGGGTTCCAATTTAATAATAAAAGGCACGAAAAATTTTCGGTTATACCTTGATAAAACATCAGGATATTCATTAAAAAATACATGATTGTCCGAAAAGGGGGGTCCTACCCCCGGAACCCCCTTTGGATCCGCCAATTAAAATTTTTACATTAAAAAGGCAGTTACTAAGTACCACATTCTTATTTATGCACTGTATTTACGATGAGCAAATTTTCATGGTTTATAGGTCATTTTTGCTTTTGTCTGTCATTTTTAAACATTTTTAATAAATTGGTCGCTACAAATTGTTTTAGGTGAGTTAGGGCCTTATTTTAATTTTTGGTTTTTAGACAAACCCAAAAATTGGTTGCTAGAAAATTGGTCGCTAGAAATTGGTCGCTCACTTGAGTCTGGTGTTTCTTTACACCAATTTTTGTGATAAAAAATCAACTAAGCCAAACGTTATGGCTCTGCACTGAAGTGACGCAAGTTGTCGAAATGGCCAAATACAGAAATTTAAATTACGCTATTTTTTTTTTTTTTCTTTTTTTTTTTTTTTTTTTTTTTTTTTTTTTTTGTCGAGGACTCTTCTGGTTGACTATTAGTCCCCGTGGTTATTCACCAAACAAGTAGTCGGTGCTTCGCTGCTTGTCCGAAAACCAATTTTACTTCGAAACTTTTGATAGGAAATGTTTGTCTTTTCAGATAGGACAAATTGAGTATTCGTCGCTATATCAGCTTTTAAAACATATTTTTAATGGTTTTCCAATAACTTATTAATTCAGTAAAGTATTTTTCGCCTAGCCGATTTTCTCACTTTTTGGCATCTCCTAAACTCCCAATGTTACCAAAGTGTCTTATTCAAAATTCAATTTAATTATGCTTACGGCAATTAAATTTTATTAGCATGGGTTTTTACATGTTACCGTTTGTTCTGTGCTTATGTGGAAATTGGCGTTTTGGGGCCAAAATTTAAGTTCTGACGGGTACCAAAATAAAATGGTTCCAAATGGTATCTTTTTGTGTTATAATAAATGTTTATAAATGCATTTTCATATAAAATTAGATATAAAATTTTTACATTTTACATTTTATAAAAGTCGCTACTTATAGTGCTTATAGTGGTGAAACACAAATTTAACTCGCTTTTCCAAATTATGGGGTCAACAATGGTCAGCAACATGAAAAATTCGAAATATACAAAAGTTACCGTAACATCATTTAAATTATATTTCATACAATTCATTTAATGTACTCGTCGAGTAGTTTTGGAAATCTATGAAATGTCAGAGATTCAACTCGGTGAAACGCACTTTACAATATCTTCGGTATAGAATAATTACTCATAACTTACCTCAATTAGTCTACTCATGGTCAAGAAATTTGTCCGAAACAGGTCAGTGATAGGAAAATTGTCAGGATTCCATTTTCCTGCAATGGAAAATATTTCACCATTTTTCATTTTTTTATTACATTCATTACATGTAATTACTACTGTCCTTGAATGGAATTTCAATTACTTTTATTCAATGCATACAACATTTAGCTCTTCACATTTACTTTAAACTCAGTGGCGGATCCAGACTTTCTGCAAAGGCGGGTCCGAGCCATAATTTTTCAAAAAAAGGGGGGGAGCGGAACCCAATTTTCCGAAAAATCCCTAGGAATTTTAAATATTTTCCAACGTAAAGGGGGGCAGGCCCCCCTGCTCAGTCCCCCCTAAATCCGCGATTGAAATTTCAGATTTTTTTTGCAGATTGTTGAATTAATGATTTTTAATTTAGGGTTAAAAAAAATGTTTATATCTCTGTAAATTGTTAAGAACTAACGTTCTGTTTTGAACAAAAAAGTTCAACTTTTATTTTGTTGCCTCTTTTAATGTCATAAAGAACGAAGATTAAATTCTCGTTTGTTTTTTAATATCTTAAAAGCTAATTTCCGGTTTACCATTGCTCTACGTATCATATATCTATTGGTAAAAATTCATCATTTTCAACTAGTAGTCAGGATGGTTGTTAGCTTAATATGAGTTCCAGAGATGTCCGCATTTTCTAGAAAATTTTGCATTTTGTGCAGATCAACTGTGATCAAAGGTTGTCTGATTTCTAAAGCATACCTGGTCTAAATACAATGATTTTTCTTCCTTTAAGATCTGTGTCTGGCAGAACACCTGTAATACCAGCTTGTAGAACATGTTTAACAGCAGAGGGACGTAATCCATCAAATAACTCGCCATTGTCTACTTTCATCTGGAAGTGTGTCATAATCAAGGCAAAAGCTCTATCACAATCAAATTTTCTGGCACGCAGAAATCGCAGTAAAAATGCATCATCTGTTCTTATACGAAGTACTGAAAATATTTGTATAAATTAGAGGAAAGCTCCTCGGAGGTATATAATATGATAATATGTTCATACATGTAGCTTCCGAAGAACATGCAAGACAACTATAATTTTACGTGTAGAATTGTCGGGTTGTTTTTAACACATGCCTATCTGTTCTCCGGGAGCCTGGAGCCCTTGTGTTGGAGCCAACGGCCCTTGTGTTGGAGCCCGGAGCCCCACTTTCAAAACGGTTGGAGCCCGGGCACAGAGTCCTTAACTTGTTGTTTCCCAATGATTTTGTAGTAAACGCTACACATATTTGAAAGTAAAAGAAATGCCAACAAAATTATAATCAAACATTTTACACCCGAAATAATAGCACCATTTCCTATTCCCCGGCTTAATTATCACAAAAACATTAACCCAAAACATTTTCTGGGAATTATTAAAACCACAATCATAGATAATCTAGGATATTTGAACCCCCAAATTATGATAAACAAACAAGTAGGCACAGGAAAGAATTAAGAGTATCGGACCCCCGTTGTAGGCCAGTCCATCATCGGCAAAAATGAGTTAGATAAGCACAAACAATTTCGAATGTGATTTCATTTTGTTTCATGATCATTAGTTTGTCATATAATCCTGCATAAAGTGTCTGCAATTCTTCCAAAGTCTCAAAAAGTTACAACGATGTCACTCTCGTTGTATTTTCAAGAATGATTCTCTTTTCTAGATCTCTGTCAAGTGAAAGGCAATAAAACTATGTTATAGGCTAGCCAAATCCTTTAATTTCAGTTTCCCTTATATTTATGATGTTCTTTCATTGAACAATCCTCAATTTAAGGATAACCTTCATCTTATATACCCAAATGAACTCGAAATTTAAGAGACCACTGATATACCATCATCGGCATCATACCTGGACCTATACCTCTACATTTACATCTCTGGACGTCTGAAAACAAAACTTTACGAAAAGCGTGATGATTTCGACTTTCCAATAGTGAACTTCCCGTTTTTGAGCAGTAATATTCCCACTTCTCCGGCATATGGCGTGTACATTTCACAACTCATTCGCTATTGCCGTGCCTGTAGTTTGTACAGCGATTTTGTCAACAGAGCGAAATTACCGTCTCAAAAACTTATACATCAAGGGTATGTTCAGTCACTGTTGCAACAATGTTTCTGTTTCACTAATGAGTACAGATATCTTTGGGTAGATCCAGAGTTTGTTACCGGACTGACTAACACCGACTGTGACAAAACCGGACTTTTCACTGGTAATGTGACGGGTGCCACGCGTGGAGCAGATCATGCTTACCCTTCCGGAGCACCAGATGATACCTCAGTTTTTATAGGGGTTCACACTGCTAGTGCTTTTGTTTTGTGACGTTCTTGTTCTTTTTTGTTTATTTGTTTTGTCTTTGTAATATTGTCTCAATTCGTGTTGCTGTGAATTGCCGTGATTTTGGATTTATGATTTTAGAATTTCCCCTTACTTCGTTCTTGCTTCGGTATTCGTTTGCCGATGTATTCTTTCGATCAGTTTTCGTAACTTTTGAAATCGGGAATATTGCTATCTAGAGAGGAAAAGCCGTATTTGTGTTACTAGCGATGTGTTGATCGTACGCAGAAACCAATTGGGAAATGGAGAATTTAACGATGTTCTTTTGTCGGAGTCTCCAGAACACTAGTTTTTTTTAGCATTGTACATAATAACTAACGTAATACCGAAGTTGCTGTTAATTTGGATTCTGCATATGCACATTTCGACAACTTGTTTCTCTTCAGTGCAGATAAAATCAAAATATTGGAAATTTATATACCGAAATATGTGTAGAAAATGATAAAGAACAAATTACCAGTAAGATGTAAATAGAAAAGCTAAACTCAGCTAAGGACTGAGCTATGCAAGAGGGAGATGTCCCTCAGTTCAAAAAAAATTGTTAAGGTAACACGATACCAAATGGCATATGTTCCAATCTTCCCAATTGTTTGTACAGTGTTGCATCTTTGCAAGATACATCGGAATATCAAATACAAAATAGGGGTCACCATGCTTGTTTTTCTATAAAACGCAAAAGAAAAATATGGATTTTGGTGCGAGATCTAGAATTTAAGTCCGAAACTTTTATTTTTTGCGACGTTTCTATTTGTCAGAATATAGGAATGTTGATCAAAAACTAACATATTGCAGATATCGTTACCCTGAATCCAAACATATATAAAAAAACATATGTCACCATCCTTGTTTTTGAGATACAGCACGTCAAACTTGGCTAACACGCCTGAAAAGTGTTAAGATACGCGACGTTTAATAATGACGTTATTCGATGTTTAACTTCTATACCCAGTTTTAGTATAGAGTTGTCTAGTCATGATAAAAGACACATGTCGAATAGTGTGATTTCGATTTATATGTCTAAAAATATATGAATTCATGGTCAGACTAGTTTTTTTTCAGACTGACCTGAGCATTTTGTGATAATTTAAATGAGTTAATTTAAAACCATTCTTTCTTTTCAAATTTCCCTATATATATTACCTTAATTATATTAGCTTTTTGAATTTCTATATAATTTAAAAAAAAAATACACTAGCAGACTTTTCTATCAATAAATAACTAAATTGTTTGATAGAAGCTGAATGAACAAATCACAGGATATGATATTAGTGTATGGAGGACTAAACCCCTACAACCACATGATAAGGTTAAGCAAAAGGAACAACGCTTCTGTTGTTGTTCTTCATATTGAAGTCACCATTAAGGAAACAATCATGTCACATACCGAATTCAAGACGGACACTAGCAACTGCTTGAACGGAATTCTCTTGCTGTGTGCTGAACAACGCTAAATTCTTGTCTCTACTGGTCAAGGATGCGGGGTCGTCAATAAACATAAACGTCTTACACAAACGCTGTCACCCGTTGCACTATAAAGGGACCAAATACATTGCAACAAATAAATGACCACATGACACTCATCGAGTTGATTGCAAGAAAACTTGGGTGGCTATTATTTATACAGATGGCCAGAATAATCGAAATCCGACACACAGTATAACAATTAATCCGGATTGCTAAAAACAGACTAAAATCGTCTACCTCTTGTTCATAGTGATAAACGAGATGTCCTCTGAATGTTTTGAGTGTGTTTGTGATGATATGAATTTACTCGAAAGTCCAGTATTGACGTTGGAGGTTTTCTATTCTTTGATTTTCAGGCAATACACTTATTCCTTTTCTCTCACTGATTGCACTTTTATTATAGTTAAACGAAAGTTCAATCTCCAAAACTCTTTCACTCGATACGTTTGACATTATTTTCTGTTATTGTATCAATATTAATTTGAGAGCGTCTTTTTCTTTCAAAGTCGGCACATTTGCACAATACATATAATTGCTCATATGCCGGCGTTGTTTATAAGAAAAGACGGCCAGGGCGTTTACAGATCTACAGGAGGAAGGGTTTCCATGGCTTTTATCTGTTTTTTTTTAATATTTCAGAATTTAGTGAAAAATTGACAAAAATAGCAAAACTTGACTGGGTCCCCTTTTTCCTGGAACCTGATTAGAACGTCCTTTTTCGGAGACTGGGTCTGCTAAAGGGGTTTCAAATTAGTATCTCGTGTAATCAAATTCGTGTGCGTTACAGAGTACTTTATTGATGTCAACTATGTTGTTCCGTCGGTGATTTGTTTGATTTTTTTATGCTGATTCAAACACCAGAGAAAGTCCAAGACGTTTTACTTAGCTACCTTCGTCCAATTACTTGAAGTCTTACTATTTCCTTGTCTAGCACTATCCCTGGTATAAGATTCTTATATTCTTCCACCTATGAAGAAGTTAATCACAGAAATGCCCTAGTTCTTCGATTGTCCTCTCATCTCAAGGTGTTTTGTCACATGCTGTGTGTATCTGTTATTTAGTCTGTTATTCATTTAAACTCTCTTTCGCCTTTTCACTCAAATTCTTTGAGTGGGACTGATGCTTCAGTGTCAAATTTAATAAACGCGCCCATGTGACGGATTTCACATAAAGACCATTTTCCGAAGAAACATTTTATTTCTGTGCGGTATTGTCACACAACATTTAGCTGTCAACACGGAATGCCAAGTTTGATTTTGTTTTTTTTTTTATTATTTTTTTCTATGTTTGTTATTCTATTTTTGTTATTCAAGTTTTGTTTTATTTGATTATTTATTTATGTTATTTTTAATTCAAAAATCTTTCAACGTGCAATTGGGATTACATAACACTTGCCGTATATATATAATTCGCAGTGAGAATATTATGCAGCAACATGCAGTATTTCGACTGAACACAAGCAGCACACAATGTTTGGCAAAATTGTTGATGATATGTTACATCGGAATATGAACTTGTTGCTGAAAAAAGTTTATCCCGTAATGAATGATCATTGTGTAAAAAATTATTAACGTTTTCATAAGGAGTTATCATTGCCGTCGAGTAATGTCAGACGCCATAACTCTTGGCGTAACGTCATTTAGTATCGTGTAACCTTAAATTAAGATTTGCTTCCCCGAAATTGTTGGAAATCAAATCTGATATCGTCTTTACTCCTTTGAAATATGGACAGTCTCATAACTCTTACCTTTTTCTTTCTCTACCATCTCTCTCAAAGTTCGTATAGCAGATCTTCTAAGCTCTGGTGTCTCATTTAATTCGTCTTGTGCTTTTTGTACAAGTTCTGGACTCAATGTACATACGTATTCCTCTTGTTTATTTTTGGCCATTGTTTTCTTTATTATGGCCACTTCACTTTACCTCTCTTTTATGATGCTTTGTGGGTTCTATTATATTAAATCTGAAAAGTTTGAGGTATATGAAAACAATTCAGTATTTTTTATTTTGTATCGTACCTTCCATTGCACTGAAAATATACATATTACAGGTCAACACTTGCTCCTACTTGCAATTTTTTTTTTTCTTTAGAATGTGGAATCACGGAAAATCAAAATAAGGCCCTCTTCTATTTGAATGTCTCATGTTAAAACAAATAATTAATTGTCGCTTTAATTGTTGAAATACTTTCAACAATGAGCGAATTTGAACAATCTTCGATTCTGGCTTCATATAGCAGTAGCAATTCTCGATTTAAAATTATTTTTTTTATTTATTTAACAATTGATAAGACAAAAGATGTATAAACATGAGGAATGGTGCGATATGACATAAGTTTACACGAGAAATAAAGGGAATCTCTTAATAATTGAACCAACTGATGAGATTAATACCCAAAAAAGTAACACAGGCCTGAGTGACATTAATGGTTACATCCACATTTATGCTACATGTGTGGATACTTCTGGATAATTCACTGTCTGGTTTTGACCTACATATATCTAGATAATTCAGCAAAATACCTACGTCCCCAGCATATGGAGTATATATTTCACAATTAATTCGTTACTGAAGAGCTTTTAGTTCATATAGTGACTTTGTGGAAAGTCACAAAAAATACTGAGTCAGGGCTATGTTCAGCCGTTGTTACTTTCGTCCCTTCAAAAATTCCATGGCCGTCACCACTAACATAGAGAGATATGAAATGTCGGTCTCACAAGATTCATGTCTTCCGGGATTTGACATAATCGATTCTGACTTTACCCTGGATTGACCCACTGACAAAGTGACGGGTGCTGTATACATAGCAGGGCATTCTACCCCTTCCGGAACACCCGATGTCACTGTTTTTTGAGAGTCCACACTATTAGTGCTTTAGTTTTTAATGTTGTATTTGTAGTGTTTGTGTTTTATGGTTGTGTAGTGTCTTTGATCTTCCGTCTTCTGGTGTTCATCCTTTTGCTTCGTCTCTGGACTTTGATTTATGTAATCTTGTACTTTGATCCTTCGGTATTCTACTGCCGTTGTTCTGGATAACCCATTGTCTGACCTTGACCTATAGATAACTGGATACATTCCTAGATAACTCACCATCTGAAATTGACCTACAAGGATCTGGATACTTCAAATAACTTAACATCTGACCTTTAGCTATTTGGACTCTTTTGCCATCTGACCTTGACCTACATACATGTACATTTGGGTATGTATTCTGACTTTGGCCCACAGTATCTGAATACTTCTGGATAATTCACCGTCGGACCTTGACATACAAATTTATGAACATCACTAGTGTGTTATACTATATTTATTCATATCTCGCCTTTTTTAGATCTTTTCTTTTCTTTTTTCCTTTCCTTTGCTTTTTATGCTTTGATTTGCTATTAATTTATGCCATTTTGTGTATTTCTAATCTGTTTGTGCTATGTGTTTTTAGTGCTTTTTTATTTATTTGCTTGCATGGCAGTGCTTTTTAGTTGCTTTGTATCTTGTGCTTCTGTGTTTTATTTATGTATATATGTATGTCGGTTAAAAGCTCTATAAAGCTTAATATGTTTGTATGTAATATTTTACATGCCGACTTTAAATAAAACTTAATTATTATTTATTTGTTTGTATTTATTTATTTATTTTCAAAGATAATACTGCCTAGTTCGATAGTGTTCGATAGTTCGACAGTTAGCGGCGATCGCTCTCTTACCAATCTTTCCAAATAACGTTTTCTCGTATTCTTTTCTTTTTCAACAAGCAAAGTCTTGTAGTCTGCCTTTTTATGCCCCCGCGACGAAAAGTCGGGATTTGTTGTTTGACCACTGTCTGTCAGTTCGTCTGACCTTCCGTCCGCCCGTCCGTCCGTCCGAGGCGGGGTACTTGGTTTGTCCGCACACACCCCTACACCTTTAATGCTAGAAAATTTTTATTTTGCAGATAATTTGTACATATATTTAAGATGTGCATGTGGTCACGATTTTGATTTTGGTTCATTTTTGTAAAAAATATACATGGTTGAACTTTATCATTTTTTGTGATTTTTCATAGAGGGTACATAGTTGGTCCGCGCAATTCCTCACACAGTTTTTATGATAGAAACCTTACATTTTGAAGATCATCGTATTGAAGATGTGCAATGTGAACGGATTTTGATTTTAATTTATTTTTGTAAAAATATACATTGTTGAGCTTAGTGATTTTTGGTGATTTATTAATAGAGGGTAGATATCCTTGCAACATCTCCTACAGTTTTGATGCTAGAAAGTTTTTGTTTTGCAGATCAATTAAACCTATATCGAAGATGTGCATGTAGAAAGGGTTTTGATTTTGGTGCATTTTTCCAAAGAATATGCATTGTTGAACTTGGTCATTTTTTGGGTGAATTAGCAATAGAAGGTTTGTGTATATAGATTGTCAACACAACTCTTCCTCATTTTTTGTCAACACAACTCTTCCTCATTTTTGTCAAACATATACACGATTGAACTTTGTCATTTTTTGTGATTTTTCATAGAGGGTACATAGTTTGTCCGTGCAATCCCTAATACAGTTTTAATGCTAGAAACTTTCGATTTTGCAGATAATTTTATTGAAGATGTGCAATGTGAAAGGATTTTGATATTAAAATATACATTGTTGAACTTAGTCATTTTTGGGGGTGATTTATTAGTAGAGGGTAGATATCCTTGCAACTTCTCCTACCGTTTTGATGCTAGGAGGATTTTTTGCAGTTCATTTGTGCATATGGTTAGGATTTTTATTTTGGTTCATTTATATCAAAAATATGCTCTGATTTTTTTTTTGGTGATTTAGTAATACAATGTGCATAGTTTGCCTTTAAAGTAACATGAATTTAGCGGGCATCATAAGTGTCTTGCAGACACAAATATCATTACCAAGAAATCATTATTCGATTCAACCTTGGGCAGGGGCATGTCATCCTCTAGTTATTGTTTTTTCTCAATTCTTATTATTTTTTTTTTCATTTTGTAATACTAGAGGAAAATTGGAAGGAGATGTTTTTTTTAACCCTAGCACTGGCTTTCACTAGTGGCGGTACCAAGTCTGGCTGTCCCGAGTTTTTTTTTTCGTCGTTAACGTTTCTCACTCTCGTGGATTGTTGCCCACGATTGTAGGTAACTATTTAAAATTTAAAAATTTCATTAAAACAATTGAAGATCGTACAGACCCTATGTTTCAATGTGATCCTTATGGTCTCTGGTGAAACTGAACTGGAAATGCATATAACAGGCCACTGGAGGCACCTTTAAAGTATAATGGGCCTCCATAATAATCATGAACTTTATATTTATTGCTATTGAAATTGAAATAATTTATAACATACCTGTTTAACACCAGGTAAAATTTTAAATTGAGAGATTTTACTGTACATGTTTATGGAGATATAATTACAGCCTTGCTTGCATATTTTTCATGTTTTAATCTTAAATGCACATTTAATGGATCACTCAACGACGGAAGCCACATTTAACCTCATTCTGCGGCAGACGAGTCAATATTTTGAAGCAAATGTATATATGTTATGCAGTGGCCAAAATTAATATGTACATGATTAAGGAAAAATAAAATGATAAAAATAAACCAAAAGTTAAAAGGTAGAACGGGAAAAATACAACTTACGCATAAGAAAAAGTAGCCCCCCCCCCTAAAAAAAAAGAGGGGAAGAGAGTGGCCAAAATTTCCAGCTTATGGCCTTGACAAGTGGGGGGGGGAATGAACTCAAATGTATCCTGCTATCAAGACGATAGAAAGTATATCAAGTGAGGTATAACAAGGGTAGTTTATGTAAAAAATGGAAGATGCATTCGAATAAAGTTTATCATAAAAGATCTGTCTTTCCCTTCATACTAAATGATCGAGTATTTCCAAGAAAATTGGATTTTTTTTCTTTTTTAATGGAATTTCGCCTGAACTATGTACTAAGTTATGAGTATGTGAAGTGTGGTGTGGTTGAACAGCCGCACATGTTCACCAACTCGTCAATCTTTTGAATTAGTGAGGCTCTGTTTATGTTTGACATAATCCCATCTTTGATAAGTCTAGCCCACGAAGGTACTCTTAAGCATACATCACATTTTCAGTAGTACAGGTGAAGCAGTTTTGAAGTAAGTTTGAAATGTATTCCGGAATGAAGGACGAGCCATATACTGAGATCGTTTAATGTCTAGTATCCTTGTAGTTACTAATAGGGTAAGGATAAGGATTGATGAAAGATTAACGTGTACTAGCAAAGAACTGTTTTAGACTCTTTATTTTTTTGCAGGTAACAATGGCCTTTATACCGTGATACCTGCAAGTCAAATAATTGTCCCTGTCTATTAGAATTACATTGGCTGGACAACAATTTTGTAACTAACTTTCAAATTCCCTCATCTTAATTCTCAATATAAACAATCCTTATAAATATAACTCTCGAAGTGTGTTTTCTGAACGTCAGAGCTTACACCAAAACATCAGACTAACACTATCATAAAGCCACCAGGGGCGGATATAAGGAGGGCGCCATTGAAAAAAAAACGAAAATTTTTAGACACATTTTTGGCAAGGAACCGTTTATGGGACAGGTAGTACCGATTAATTGACAAAATCTCTATAGCTCATATTTGCTTTCCAATTTGTGGTACATGCATTCAGTCTAATATTGGACTTCTGGTGTCTTGTATCAAGAAATAAATAAAGTGAGATACCTCGACCTGATTATTACCATTATCGCTATGTAAAATAAACCCAAAAACACAAAACAACTGTTTACTGTACCTTTTTTGACAAACTATATCCTCGTTAATTATACTGCATATATTTACGTTCAATAGATCTGATACACTTTATAAACACACAAATCGCTCATCTAATTCCTTAAACTCATTCAAACATGAAAAGCTTTAACCATAAAAATACACTATGTCGTAATGAATCACAATATTAATATATTGATTGTTTTTGTGTATTTTCTTACCTGATTTTCATCAAAGCAAACAATAACTAGAAAACACGAGGGGACTTTATAAACATAA
>MJUU01063283.1:65484-77156 GCA_002080025.1 Modiolus philippinarum
TGGTTGAATTTGCTTCAGTGGTTTCAGAGGAGAAGATGAATATGTGAAAAGTTTAACGGATGGACAGACGGACGGACGACGGATGCCACGTGATGGCAATAGCTCAAACTGACCCTTCGGGTCAGGTGAGCTAATAATTACACATCATTTAAATTAAATTTAAATAAAAAACTCATTATGGATTTATACAATCTAAAACAAACATGATAATTCCATTTTTTCCTTAGGACAGAATTATAAAAAATTATAAAGGACAAAATATAACATTGGTAAAATTATTATAAAAGACTTGATAAAATAACTAATCAAAATCAACAATAATCAATCAAAACTACACAGATCAAATTCAAATGCAAACAAATAAATTAACTGTAAATCAAAAACATACAACTTAATTCCAAAGAAGATTCAAAAGTATAAATTCTTAATAAAAAACCCAGCTTTTTAACAATATAGCACTACTAAGAGTTAAACAAAATCAAAAAGATTCAGTATTTTTGCAATATTGGATGTAGAAAATGTAAACATTAATGTATAAAACTGAAAACAAATTGAAAGTAAATAATTAAAGTGTGACTTGCTTATTGGTTCGCACAATTAATACTTTTATATTTTGAGTTTTTTATTATACTTTGCAATTCAATCTCAGCTTTGTTTCACATTTAAAACTGACTAGTGAAAATTAAGAGCAAAATAGAATTAAATAAATTCAAAGACAGGAATATGAGAAACAAAATAAAACAATTCAAACATTATTAGTTCCTACCCCATTGACAAAAACATAGGCAAAAATCAAAACAAATTACAAATTAGATTAGTGTTACAAAACCACAAAAAAAACTTAAACAAATTGTAGTCAAATTGACAAAAGTTTTCCTTGATGCAGAAGTTAAGAATAAATATTCCAAGTCTACAGTAGAACAAATATTCAATAGTGCAAGTACATTTAAATGAGATGTAAAATTCTCCAAGAAAATATGGAAAAAATATTCTTTACAAAAAAATCTCTGTAGTTAGAGTATAACTGATTGAAGATCTATAATTTCTTAACCTTATATCTTGTGTTGCTTGTAAATGAAGGCCTTCAAGTGGAGTTTGGCTCAAAAATAGGGCTTTTAATAGGGCAGTTTTTCCTTGAATAATAGGGAATTATAGTCACCAAAAATAGGGCCAATATAGGATTAGTTTTTACTCTTTTAATATCTTCTGTACCTGATATTTATAAATACATGTGCACAAAAAGCCCAAAATGTATACATTCAGTATTTGCAACAATGCAGCAAGCAGCAAATGCAAAAAAATAAGAAATATGTTCCATGCTGAGCGAAGCGAGGCTAAATTTTTTTTAAAGGTATTTGTTATCGACAAAAAATAACGCTGGAGTTCTATCCGAGCTATTAAAATGAAATAATAGGGATAGGGATTTTATAGGAATTATAGGAAATATAGGGGCACTTGAAGGCCTGTAAATGCTTCAAGAAGATTTACATTCTATCTCATGAATATTTCAGAATTCCAATTACACTACTACCACTCATCTGAAAAATGCACTTTTATGTTGACCTTCCTATCATTATAATAATTTCCTCTACAATAGACCGTAATAAAATTCTAAAAATATATACTACCATAAATATATTGCACTTTTCAATTTATTACCATAAAACTGCTTTTCCTACGAAAAAGAGTGGCTAACACTTCAAGTCTCATCAAGTACAAATCTTCCTGAGTCTGTTTTAGTATCAGTAGCACTCCACATCGCTATTCTCCCATCCCGACTCCCAGATCCACTGATAATATATCTATTTTCTGCAGAGCACAGAGCTCTGACTGCATCATCGTGTGCCTGGAGAGCTTTCACTACTTTTCTTGTATCTGTGTTGATAATGAGTATTGTTGCATCTTTAGTTCCAACCCACAACTGAAAAATTATAAAAATCAATACCCTATAAGTGAGTATTTTTGCATGTACTTGTAATAATTTGTTCTTTATCAGTCTTCGCAAAATACATTTGAAATTTGGTGGACATTTGGTCTGGCTGTCTTTTATGGCATATCGGACCGACTAAAAGGTCATCGGACCAAAAGTTTCCACACATTTCATATTATCAGAGATTTCCGTAAAATCGTCATGTTTTTTCCGATATCGGTTTATTAAAACATATCACTTCCTGTTTGGAATGTTTTTCATGTTAGCGGTAGTCAAATTTACTACTGTAACAATTTAATCAATTTGACAAAAGATTCTTGACAGAAAATGTTAGCAATAACAAAATAAAGTCTCAAATCTATCAGATGATTGTCATTTTTGCAGCCTGAAACATCGTTTCCAGTGGTTTATCCTAAGAACAGTGTTGTACATTCGGACTGACACTTACAAAATTTTTACCGGTCCTTCAGCCAAATTGTCGGTTTTGTCAGTTGGACTGATGCATTTTGTGAAGACTGTCTTTATTAGCAGTTATTCAGCGATTACAATGATTAATATGAGATTTTTCACAGCAAATGATATACAAAACATGAATATTTCAGTTGGCGGCTATAAAATCAAACTTGTTTTAAAGAATTCACGAAATCTGTCATGCAATTGAAAATAACCACTTATAGGTTAAGCACAGTGGAACCTGCCTTATCAAATGCACTTTAGGACCATAAATATGTGTCAAATAATTTACATTTGACAGAATGTGGGATTCAACAAGTTTTGATGCATTACTGCAATTAAAATTCTAAATTTGCTAATAAAATACTAGTGCAAAATTTGACAAAATGATATGTAGTAAATGAACATGAGACCATAGCACATATGTTAACTCCATGTGCAATAAATTTTAATGATCTGTATGGCCATTTCAGAAATTTATTCCTCATCAGCAGCAATAGAACCCAAACAAAGGAAATCCACAATTTCAAAAAATGTTTAAAATGCATAAAACCAAATGGAGTCTGAATAATCAGTTATATCAAATATAGCTAAGGACAAAACTTTGATGGAGAGAGTTGAACTCATCAATGTTACAAGATATTTATTGAATGTCCAAAAATTTTACAGCATCAATTTTAAGTAAGCAATTTGATAAATTATAGAAATTTTATGTTGAAGTTATATTATACAGGACTTGATAATGATCACCAACCGTCTCATAGCTGTGATGTACCTAACTATAAACTATTGTTCACCAGAAAAGACACTCTGACTTGTACAGGATTTGACTTCACTACCCAATTTGACTTTTTCAACATGAGAGATGTCTTATAAGAAGCACGAGATGCCTACTCTACTAGTGTACCTGATCTTGCCCATGGTTTTAATGTGTGTCTGTATTGTTCATCTGTATGTGTGTTTGCCTTTCTGTGCTGTACGTATGTGTATTTGTGTTTCTGATGCTTCAATTTGCTCTGGATTATTCTTTCGGATCTAACTTTCTTTAAAGTTGAGTACTGTGAAAGTACTATTGTTCGTGGAGTACCAATTTTCGTGGATTTCATGGTTGACTTAACCCACGAAATTTGATACCCAACGAAATACAAATCTCTAGTTGATTTGTACTGCAGAAAGTCTCAAACAACGAATTAAAGAACCCATGAACTAATGACTTGTCTGCAATCCACGAAAATTGGCATCCACGAATAAAAGTACTTTCGCAGTATATATAGTAACCAGAACAGGTGTAACAGGGATTTATTCCACAGTGTATTCCTTCCTTTTGGATAAAATGGGCTACATAGAATATTCACAACATCAGTAAAATGCACTAGATAGAATATCCACAACAATGGTAAAATGTGCTAGGTACAATATCCACAACATCGTATTGACTAATCACAATGTAGTATTGACTGTGACAGAATAAACACCAAAGTAGAAATACCATAGGTTGTTTATATATCCAGAAATTCTGCACACAAGAAAACAAGACCAATTACATGTCTGGACCTGCGTCACCGTCACTCATGTTCAACTTAGAAAGTGTTTTGTTTTTTTTTCAATCTAACAGAATGTCATGTATAGGTTTACCAACTCAAACAAGTATTCATTTACCTTATTACAAAACATTCTTCAAATGCAAGTTATAATTGAGATTATATTAAGTTCAACCTTATAACTGTAATAGACAAAAAAAAAAGAAGAAAAAAAACCAAAACTAAATGTACAAAGTTGAACAAAGCATAAAATGAAAGTAGTCCATATCACTTCAGCAAAGGTAAAAACCATACCTGAGTTTCAAATAAATACATACTTCGAATCTTTATGAGAAAATATATGAAAGCAATGCAAAAGTTCAAGAATAGCTGCCCATGGTTAATGCATTCAAAACTCTGCAACGTCTGTGGACAAAAATTGAGTACCATGATGATATAATATGATAGAATAAAGTACAAGTTCAATAATAGATAAATTTGACATTTTTTAAAATCAAAACTGGCCTAAAGGCGAGGTTCACATCACCAATGTATTCAAACAACAGTAAAAACTTCCAAAGGTATTTAGTCAGAGATGTTAATCTTTCAGATTACACAAACCAGGCACTGTAATGTTCAAAAATGCTGAAAAATGACTAAGTTCAGCAATGCATAAATTCGACATTTTTTATTCAAATCTAACCAAAAAGGGAGGTGCACATTTTCAATGTGTCAAGAACAACTGTGCAAAGTTTCAAAAGCACCAGGTATAAGGAGTCAGAGATTCAGATTACACAAATTCAGTACTGTAATGTTAAAATTTAATGAATTTAATGAAAAAATGACTAAGTTCAACAATGGATAGATTCGACAATTTTTATCCAAATTTCACCAAAAGGGAAGGTGCACATCTTCAATGTGTTTAAAACAACTGTGCAAAGTTTCAAAAGCATCAGGTATAAGGTGTCAGACTTTCAGATTACACAAACTCAGTACCATAATGTTAAAATTTGATGAGGAAATGACTAAGTCCAACAATGGATAAATTCAACAATTTTTATCCAAATCTCACCAAAAGAGGAGGTGCACATCTTCAATGTGTTCAGAACAACTGTGCAAAGTTTCAAAAGCATCAGGTATAAGGTGTCAGAGTTTCAGATTACACAAACTCAGTACCGTAATGTTAAAATTTGATGAAAAAATGACTAAGTTCAACAATAGATAAATTCAACAATTTTTATCCAAATCTCACCAAAAGAAGGGATGCATATCTTCAATGTGTCCAGAACAAATGTGCAAAGTTTCAAAAGTATCGGGTTAAAGGTGTCTGAGTTTCAGATTACACAAACTTGGTACCCCCAAAGCGTGAAGGATGGACGGACGGAGTCGAGCGGCTCCTAGACCTGCGGTCACCGTTGGTGACGCAGGTAAAAATATGCTTACACAGAGGCCTTACTCTTTTGGTATCAAGAATCCCTCCTATGCAAATTACCTTCCAGTAAAAAGGAACCCATCAATACTTGGCTTCAGCAGTAAAACATTTGATTTTTCATTATTTAGGTATGATAAGCTAGCATAACATATGCTGAATGATTTTATATGGTAAATCCTATAAAATTGAACAAATAGAAAAAAAGAGGAAATAGGGAATGTGTCAAAGAGACAAAGACCCAAAGGGGAGCAATAACAACTCAAAGCCACCATAAAATCTTCAATGAACAGTAAGGAAACCCCACACCCAAAGGCAAATCGAAGTCGGCCCTAAATAAAGAGTACTCAAGTTCAGCAAAAAAAAACATCATCCTAGACTCCTATAGACATAAAGTAAACTACCGTAATTACTCAAATTTTTCGACACTCAGATTCACCACTTTTTGGGGATTTTGAAAAAACGTCGAAAAACATGATTTTTTATGTTTTCAGGGCAATTTTCAACAGAAATTGGCAATCGGCACATATGTCATCAGTCCCAATGTTTGCCGGTAACAGTTACCTAATTATGAGTGCCTGTTATATCTCTTTAATAAGACTATGCAGTATTTGTGTTGTTTTTATTATTTAAATAAAGCTATCAGACTTATTATTGTTTTATAATTAATTCAACTTATTCAACAACACGTTGTTTACATTTTACCTGGGCTGAATCACGTGATCAAGGTGGTCTGATTTTCTCTCATTAGACTCGTGTATTGCCATTATTATGATCAGATAATTTTAATAAAACTCATTTAATCACAATGCAATTAGCTTTTATTAAGATATCATAGTAATTTGTACACACAAGCTGTCATATAAAGGTCATCACTTTGTTGTGTATCGATCCAGAACAAACAATGATTTCCGGTATCTATTTTTAAAAAAAAATGTGTTGATAGGGGTACAATACAGGGAAATCAATAATAATTGCAAAGACAACAGAAGTGGAGTTGATTATTAATTTTGAAAAAGCCGGTATAGTAATTAGAAGACATGAAATCACTTTGATAGCAATTTATTTAATCGACAACTTAAGTTGGGCTTGGGACACTTGTTTTGAGAAACAGTTTGTCATATTGTTTTATTGTATCCCATATCCACTCCTAATTGAGGCCATAAAATATAATTAAAGGTGACACTTCACTCAAGTGCCCAAGCGTGGGTAATACCTAAAATGGTAGCCAATCACATAAATATCACCTGACACTGACCATTCAGTCACTTTTAATGTACTTTATAACATTGGAAAATTAAAAATCCTATTTTTATACAAATTTTATTTCATAATTTTAGTTTATTCATTAAGCAAATGCTTTGAAAGTCCTTATTTATTTCTCTTTTAAATACAGGAAGTGACCTTCATTTATCTCCCTTTGAACAAGGAAGACAAACAAACCATTTATATCTGGAACGATCTTTTTCAAATAAAACATGTGAAAAAATATTTTATTGAATATATAAGGTAACAAACTGATAATATTAACAAAGAAAACGATGTTTGTACATCCTGAACAGTGTTAAAATAATTATTGTAATTTTCTTTCAAATCAATCAACTTCGATTATTTTCACCAGACAATTTTTGATGATAGTCGAAAAATTGAAGATATCAAAATTTTGACTTTTCTGAAAAATGAAAAGTGTCGAAAATTTCGGCCGTCGAATAAATCAAGACAAGATGGTAACTAGAAAGCAGACAAGACACACAAAGGCTTAATAAATGTCCCGACTTAGGACAGACGCAAACCTGCTGCGACGGGGTTAAACTAGTTTTATTGGGCCCAAACTTTCCCCCTACAGCCGATGTGATAAATCAAAAAACAATCATAACAAAAGTAAAATTCAGTTAGCAACAGGACTGAGTCAATTATGAAAAATGAAACTGAAAGAACTAAATGTATGGACATAAACATGAAATCACAAGAGACTACTAGCAGTTCACTGACATGCCAGCTCCAGACCCATTACCAACTGACAAATAAAACTATGTACCCTCAGTATACAGCTTCGACCAAGATCCCTTCCCGTGAGGGGTTTTGCATAATGATTTCATGCATATACCGGGATACATAACCCGTGTCCATGCAATACTGATTATAGAAATTAAGAATGTGTTTAGTTAAAATGCATAGACCCTTTTTAAAAAATTACTGTTAATACCAAAGAAGGCCATACGTAATGACCTGTTGACAATACCATAATTATAACCCTTATGAATTAGATATTTTAAAGGTTTTTTTAGTTTGTTAGGTGAGATTAAGTATTTTTTACTCTTATGTAAAACATTACCGTATAATAAGGGAAGTGAAATACCAGCCTTGATTAGATGTTAACAGGTTGCATTGTATTTATGAACTAAGTCTTATATCGATGATAAAATTTAGTAAAGGTTTTAACTAGTTTATGATAAAACAAAAATCCACTTCATGGTTTCTATAGAGTTGCATCTCCAGGATCTGTCACAAATATTTATAATAGTATTTATAAATATTCAAAGCCCCATATTACCTGCAAAATTTGACAAATTATGATCTATAAGGATCCTATAAAATTTGAAAGAAATCAGTCTAGTCGTATTTTCACAGAGGTTGCATTCACAAAATCTGCCATAGTATAAAAACATCAAAATAATCAAAAGTCCAACAAAAATTTGGCCTACATAAAGTGGAAGGGTATCCGTCAGATTTAGTTCCTGGATCAAGCAATCTGATTTGCAATAAGCCCACACTGGCCCCATGTGTCTACAAGAAAGTATGATGAATGGACAGACTGATAAATGGACCATTACTAAGTGCAGCTCCATACAATTAAACATGAAGTGCAGCTTCATAAAATCAGACATAGACCTACCAGACACAATCTGAAAGGGACTCGTAGTTATCATATGGTTTCCATTAACTCAGCAAATATGAGGAGGATATTTGTATATTTTCCTATAGATTAAGAATTTATACAGTATTTGGTAACTGCAATCTTGAGTGGTCCAGTCCTACTAGATTAAATTTAAAAGGATAAGCAATTGCCGACAGGGGAAAGTTACAGACAAATGATTTAAAATGCCATTTCTTAATCTCATATCTTAAGCATACCTTATGCTCTTGTGTTACAAAAGAACTGACACCATCACAGTTTTTCAGCTCAACTGTTTCCTTCTGGTTCCCATTTTCACTGTCTAAGATAACAACAGTACCAGATCGTCTGAACCCTGCCCATATCTGTAAAACAAGTTTTGAAAGTAACCTAAAATATTACTTCATCTAGTTCATTGTCTGTAAAAAATGTATTTCAATAATATGCAATATTTTTAAAATACCCTACAGCGGGTTAATTTGTCAAGTCAAAAATTTTGTTGATATTAGTGGAAAAGTATGCGATTAATTTATCTTTTAAAATTTTTGCAGATTAGGAATGATTATTTTTTTCATGCAAAGAAAATAAAAAGTATGACCAAAATTAACTAGAAAAACTGTGAGCAAAGCTTACAAAATATATACCCCCACTCCCCCCAAAAAAGACCAAATCAAAATTTAAACAAGAGCTGTCGCCAAATGGCAGCCAAAAATACCCCCTGCTCATTGAACCCTGAATCGATATGGTAAGTGCAAAATTAAGTTGGTGTGGACACAATACAGGTGTGGACACAGTACAAGTGTGGACACAATACAAGTATGGACACAATGATATAATCTTCAAGAAAGAACTTTTCACAAGGGTTCCAATGAAAACACTCTGTCTAAATCAGACAAATATAAAATTCACCTTTTTTCAGCCTATTTGATATTTTTACACATCTACATATTGTTCTTCCTTTATCTAAAGTTTTATCAAAATCCTTCAAGTGGATTAAGAGGAGTTGTGCATACGAGGTAACCCATACATTGGGAATCAATGAAAATTCAAAGTCAAATTATCTTCCCTTCCTGGTTTTGGACAATAATTATATTCCTTCATGCACATCTCCATATAGTGTCCTTCCTTTGTGTAAAGTTTCATCAAAATCCTTCATGTGGTTTATGAGGTGTTGCACTTACTTGGTTACCCATAAATAGGGAATCAACAAAAAGTCAAAGTCGGATTATCTCCCCTTCCTGGTTTCAGACAATAATTTTATTCCTTCATGCACATCTCCATATAGTGTAATTCCTTTGTGTAAAGTTTAATCAAAATCCTTCAAGTGGTTTAAGAGGAGTTGCACTTACAAGGTAACCCATAAATAGGGAATCAACAAAAAGTCAAAGTCAAATTATCTCCCCTTCCTGGTTTCGGACTATAATTATATTCCTTCATGCACATCTCCATATAGTGTCCTTCCTTTGTGTAAAGTTTAATNCGCTTATGAGAAGTGTGGACAGACGGACAGACAGACAGGGTGATTCCTATATACCCCCCAAACTTTGTTTGCGGGGGTATAAATAAATGGTGCATCATGGCAATGTGTACTGAACATACTGTGAAAGTTTCATTAAATTTCACCAAGTAGTCTAGGAGGAGTTGTTGCCACAAAGTGTGTACCCCTATGGGGAACAGAATAACAAATCGACGAACGAAAGGATGAACTGACACCATGATCACTATATACTGCCCGCTAAAGCTGGAGGTATAATAAATGTGTATTAAGTGAACATTATTTCATATACATTAATTATACATGTATTACAGTAGAACTTTAATGGCGCCAACTGCAACAACTTGAACACTATGGATGCCTCGAACCCATTTTGAGGTCCCTTGGTTCAAATTTAAATATAGTTTGACCTCATTTCCTCAAACACATCCCCCTTTTTGGCTCGAACTGCATACATGTGATAAGGTCAGGATGCCAATGCAGGAGATCTCCCTCCAAAAACCAGGAGATTGGGAGGTCAATGAGGGAGATTTTTTCAGGTCAATTTTAGCGGACGATTTTTACTCTTCGATGGTTCTAATAGTGTGTTATATGAGTACATAAAATGAAACGGATCAAACATGAACCATATTTTTAAGATTCACTAGGGTTATTAGTCAACTGCTTATCAAATGCAATACCAGTTCTCAATGGAGAGAGATGTATTGTTTCAACCCTTTCTCCTTCCCTTTTGTATTAACCAGATCAGCAAGCTCAGGGATGAAAAGAAATTAAATCATATTACATCTATTTATCACAATCTTATTTAGAGAAGGTCAGAAGTGATAACTTATCGGGATTATTTTATATAAATGTTTTTAATATTATTTCATTG
Source organism: Modiolus philippinarum (assembly GCA_002080025.1). Taxonomy (NCBI): domain Eukaryota; kingdom Metazoa; phylum Mollusca; class Bivalvia; order Mytilida; family Modiolidae; genus Modiolus; species Modiolus philippinarum. Next base: position 76,082 of record MJUU01063283.1, read on the forward strand.
AGTATACTAATATTTTTAAATTTGCAAATATTTAAAAAATATATAATAAAATCCAATAAAAATTCTTAAAAGTGATGTAACTTTTCATTTCTGAAGAATTGATAGATGATTTTAAGTAAAGGTAACACCGGAAAGTTTTTTTGGTCTATGGTTTACATACTATAAGGGGAAATAACTCTGGACATCAATTGCCTAATTGAACCATTCGAAGTTTTGACCTGGTTTATCCGTTTTACTTCTTGAAATTGTGACTAACAGGGCTTATAACATTAAACAATCAGTTTATTGTTTAATATATGTGTATTACATGTCATAAATTCCTTAACTGGGCTTTCACATGGCACTTTGACTTTTGTAAACATGGTGACTCGTAAAACAAAATGACGATAATTAAGGTTAAAAGCCCCTTTTTCAGTTCAATGTTAAACCTATGGAAATTTTATGTAAAATCCCCAGCCTTAACGGCTTGTTGGTTCTTCACCAAACTTCGTTTGCAGATAGCTGTTTCATTTATGCATACAAAGCTACCATTCGTTGCAAGTATTATCAACAAATAAATGAGTTATTTATGATAATCAATATCAAAAACGGCAAATCATTTGAACAGACCGCATTTTTGTCCCAGAAAACATCCAACTACCACAATATTTTTTTCTGCAAAATCATTAAATTTGTAGATACTAGCATAAAATATTGGTAGCTTTGCATGGGCAATAACCTCAAAAATTTGCAGATAAATTTTTGGAATAAACCAACAAGCCGTNAAGGCCCCGAAAAGGTAAAAAAGTGAATAAATCAATGGAAACAAACCACATCCAATAACCCAAATATCAAGAAACTAAAATTTTATAAGAAGACAAGGACAAGCCAATGACCAACATATTCCTGACTTGGGACAGGCGCAAAAATTGCAGTGGGGTTAAACTCCTTTTCTTAACCTTTTGTGCATTTGTTTATGTGAATTTTATTTAAACCTCAAAGGAATTCTGGAGAATGCTCTAGAAACCAAGTTTTGGTACAAATTTTCAATTTCTTATAAGTACATGGGACCTTGACCTTTGGTCTAGTGACACCA
>MJUU01063288.1:3192-15937 GCA_002080025.1 Modiolus philippinarum
GACCGAAGCTCTCCGATGACTCCCTGAAGAGTTATTGCCCTTGACGTGTTTCGGAAACAGGTTTTTTGTGTATAACTTTTAAACCTTTACAGATAGTATGGTCATGTAACATATCAAATTAATCAGTAAGAAGAGACCTTCAATTTGATCCCAAGGTCAAAGGTCAATAAGGTCAAAGGTCAAGGTCATTGCCAATTTTTTCGTTTTTTTTAACGTTAAATCTTTAAAACGATTAGAAAAGCCTACTCTAATATATTGGAGACAATACACATCTCATCAAGATGATTTTAAACATGTGACATGACAAAACATAACACTAAACACAACATTGACTGGGAAAGACCTTGCAATTGTTCTCTGAACAATTGTCTTTTTAATTATTATTATTATTATTATTATTCCGTAAGGCCTCTGTACGGAAAACCTTTAGACGTATCATTATGAAACTTCGCGTAGTAATTTGAAGTTGGAAAATCTCTTTCGAAATCACCCAACGAGCAAAATCTATTTTTAGTAACAGAGTTATCTCCCCGACCTCTGTTTTTGTTGTTAGCAGATAGACTCAGAAACCGTAACCGATATAAAAAATCTGAAGTGGGGAAAATGTTTCATTCATCCTCAGGATGATTTATCATGCAAAAAAAAATTTTTGGGTCGCGACCCCGGTTACGCGTTTTTGACCCCTTAATTTGTCGATTTTTCAAAGTTGTCGGATTTTGATGAAATTTGGTATCCAGGTAGCTTTAATGACCCTGATTACAAATCTGGGGTCATAAAAAATTTTCGTCCGCCATTTGAAATTTTGTTCTCGCGATATCTCGGAAACGATAAAAAATTTATGAAAACATTATATTGCAAAAATGTTCCTCTCATTGAGATCTACATTTAATTCAATAGAAAGAAAACAGTGCGATGAACGGTTTTTGAGTTATAGCCCTAGACACGTTTCGGTAAATTGTTTTTTTGCGAATAACTTTTAAACGCTTACAGATAATATAGTAAACATATATGTTTAAAGTGATCAGCATGAAAAGACCTTCAATTTCAGTACCAGGTTGAAGGTCATCGGTGACCTTTGACCTTGAACTTTGACCTTGTTAGCATATTAACTCAGAATCCGTAATAGATGGCTGAAAAATTATATCAGCAAAAATGTTCATCACACGAAGGGCTACATTTGTCTCATTTGGACCGAAGCTCTCCGATGACTCCCTGAAGAGTTATTGCCCTCCGATGACTCCCTGAAGAGTTATTGCCCTTGACGTGTTTCAGAAATAGGTTTTTTGCATATAACTTTTAAACATTTACAGATAGCATGGTCATGTAACATATCAAATTAACCAGTAAGAAGAGACCTTCAATTTGAAACAGGGTTAAAGGTCATCAAGGTCATCGGTCAAGGTCATAGCCAATTTTGGGTTTTTTTTAATGTAAAATCTTTAAAAACGATAAAAAATGGCTACTCTAACATATTGGAGACAATGTGCGTCTCATCAAGATGATTTTAAACATGTAACATAATAAAACATAACATAAAACATAAGATTGACTGGGGAAGACCTTGTTTAGTAATATTTTTGTTCATTTTCTTAAAATAAACAAAAAAGACGTCAATTCGGAATGCAAATGCTCCCAAAAAGACACATTCTTGCGTCGCACTTCGTACCCAGTGACAAATATTATCCACTGAAACCACTAACCCTATTGGAATCCATTTTTTGTCACAATGGTCCTTGGAAAGTTTAGAATATGTCCAACAAGTTCGCACCAGTTCCAAGACGACCACCAGTGGGGACTTTAATTGCAATTGCACCCCATTTAAATTCAAAGATATCCTCCTCCTACTTGGCCAAGTAGAAGCAAACTTTATCTTAATTATCTGTGCTGTTCTTCATAAAAAATGTGCCCTGCAAGTCGGCATGACATCCAATATTGCCACCACCGTGGAACATAAGTTAACATTTGACCCTATCGGAAAGCATTTAAAAATATCCACTGAAGCAACAAAGCCAATTGGATCTTATTTTAGTCAGAATGACCCTTGGTAAATTACCTTTAATATTGTGTCCTGTGAGTCCTTACCTCACCAAAGATCGCTGTCAGCAGGAAACATAGTTAACCATTGGACTCTAAGGAATCATCTTCTCTGAAACTACTTGGACAATCTAAATAAACTTTGTTATACCATTCCTAATAGGAAAATGAAAGATATGGAGTGAATGTACATGTGACAAAAACGCACACGATACATAGAAAACTCCAGTTTATCAAGGACAGGGCTTTTATTCCTGACTAAGTCTGTATCCTTTGAAACATGTGTCTGAAAAGTTAACATCACATACAAGATGTCCATAAGCGGGGACTTAGTTTAATATTAGATTCTATGGAAAAGCATTCAAAGATATTTTTCTCTGAAACTACCTGGTAAATTGGAACCAAATTTGTTCCCAATCTCCTTATTTTGACCCTTAGAAAATTATTTCTTGCAAGTGCACATCAAGTCAAACATTAATGCAGCAGGGAATATAGTTTAACATTTAACCCCATTTAAAAGCATTGAAACATTTCCTCTGAAACCACTTGATCACTTAGGCATCCTTTGAAACATGTGTCGGGCAAGTGAACATCACATACAAGATGCCCATCAGCGGGAAAAATACTTTTACATAACACACTATGGAAAAGAATTCAAAAATATTCTCTGAAACAACCTGGCAAATTTGAACCAAACCTGCTTACAATTATTCGTAGTTTTATCGCTTAGAAAAAATGTCTGGCAAGTACACATTACATCCAAGATAAACGCAGCCCTATGGGGAAGACTTTCAGTGGTCTTCTCTGAAACAACAAGGTCGATTGCATCCGATTTTAGTCATATATGTAGTCCTTAGTTGGCCCTCTTTGAACATTTTTCCAGTAAGTTTGCATTACATCAAAGATAGCGGCCAGCAGGCAGTTTTATATTGGACTGTATGGGAAAACACGTTCAAAAATCTTCTCTTCTGAAACTATAAGGCTGTTTAAAGCCAAACTTAAGAGCAATGGTTTTTACAAGATATTCCATTTAAACCCTAGAAGGTCTATACCACAACTTAATGGTGAATCTGGGAAAATACTGTGAAAGTACTATAATTAAGTATTTCGTGGGTTTTTATACGCCCGTCTTTGACGGGATGTATTATGGTATACCGGTGTCCGTCCGTCCACACGTCGTACTCTAACTAGAGAACGCTCTGAACATTTTTCTTGAAACTTTGCAGGATTGTTGGGTATGACGGAAGAAAGCTCCCTATCATTTTATTTTGTCGTCGGATTTTTCGTTCCAGATTTATGGGACTTTGATTATTTGAAAAAAAGCTTGAAATTGCAATTTTCGTCCACATGTCGTACTCTAACTAGAGAATGCTTTGATCATTTTTCTTGAAACTTTGCAGGATTGTTGGGTATGACAAGAGGAAGCTCCCTATCGTTTTATTTTGTTGTTGGATTTTTCGTTACAGAGTTATAGGACTTTGATTATTTCAAAAAAGCTTGAAATTGCAATTTCGTCCACATGTCGTACTCTAACTAGAGAACACTTTGATCATTTTTCTTCAAACTTTGCAGGATTGTTGGGTATGACAAGAGAAAGCTCCCTATCGTTTTATTTTGTCGATGGATTTTTCGTTCCACAGTTATAGTACTTTGATTATTTCAAAAAAAGTATGAAATTGCAATTTCTGTCTACACATCGATATTCTTTTATTTTAAGACATCACTACCCCTAAAACAATATACATTTTTGACTGTTTAACATCAGATGAAATAATTGATATATATCGGAAGTCCCTTGTCATGTTTGTTCATATGGAGTTTTTAATTTCAAGAATCATTTAATCAGTTTGCTTTAAAGTGGGGACGGGCGTATCATGCGCACTTGGCGCAGCTGTTTATTAATTTTAGTAGGCTTTGTAGTTCGCTAAAACCCACGAATTTTAGTTCCAAACGAAATGCGTTTTTCACCAGACTTTAATGCAGATAATTTGAAACCACGAATTTAAGTACCCATGAAACAGTGATATTTGTGGAAACTCTGAAAATTGGTTACCACGACAATAGTTCAACCGTAGACCAAATTACATCAAGGTTTATTGACATGTTTGAAAACGACACCCCTACAATATTGAACTTGAGTAATACAGGCTATTAAGAGCCTCTATAAAATACTAGTATAGAATTTGGGTGACCTTTCTGATACTCTTAAAAGCAAGAGCTTTTATCGGAATTTTACTATGCATATATATTATTGTATAGTACCAAAGTATTTCCTTAAGAAAATATTGAAAAAAAATTTCAATATTTCACATAATTTATCCGGCTGTCCCGAGTTCCTATTGTTGTTCACGTTTGTCTTTTGTCTTATTCGTGTCCTCCATCTGTAGTTCCATGGCAATTTGTGGCATGTAATCATAATTTTCAGCCATTGTAGGTGTTTCCTGTCATCCATTCTTTACATTAACAAAAAAACGCCCTTATTGACTGAAGTGAACAGTACACATTTAAAAGTTGATATTTCGAGACCAATCCGGCTCTATCAAAACACAATAAAAAAAGCTAAAAATCAATGAAACAAAACCTATTTACATAGAACTATACTACAAAAAAATAAGCAAAGTATCGACAGCTACATCATGAACGCTGTTAACTACAAATGTAACATGAGAAAAATAATTTTGTTAGTGTCTGTACATCGAATCTTACAAAATTGTTACTCTAATTAGCTAGACTCTAACGGTCATAGAGCCCAGCATGGGCAGTTGCCATGACATTGTATTAATTCTATCCCGTATAGTCTCTCCACTCGCCTACGTCGGTTCTGCTCGGATGACCAAATATTTAACAAGAGGAGCAGAGAGCTTAAAGAACAATTAGTCAACAGAGATTACAAAGGTCACAAAGTACAAAAACAATTGATAGTGTTGCTATTTTAGAAAGAAAACAGTTATTGCAATACAGAGATAAAAAGAATAAAAATTCACGCATCCCCTTCGTTACAACTTTCAATCCACGACTCCAAGATCTGTCGGCCATTATGCGTGACTGCATGAAAGCTCTTCGTGTATCACCTAAAATGAAATCCCTTTTTCCTGAACAACCAGGCCACTTGTTTCATTCCGACGACCGAAGAACTTGAAGGACATGCTCCTAAGAGCAAAAGTAAAATCACCAGAAATTGGACAATTTAAGACCTGTCGCGATAAACGTTGCCTTCTTTGCAAATACAATGCCACAACATCAACTTTCAAAAGCTCAGCAACTGGAGAAACTTACAAAATTTTCGGAAATCGATCTTGTTAATCTGAAAATGTTATTTATATGATAACATGCTCCGTATGTCAACAGCAGTATATTGGTGAAACAAAGAACTCCCTCAATCTTTGCATCAACTTATATCGCAATCACATACTGAAAAAAGAACAATCTCAGGCTACAGCGATCCATTTTAACACTACTGGACATAGCTGGACTGGCATGCATGTTGTGGCCATTGACCAAAATAGATCTTTGAACGAGACCCAAAGACAGGCAATAGAACGCTTTTGGATGCAAAAACTAAAATCTATCATGAACATAAAAGCTTAGAGAAAGAAAACCTAAATTTCCTGCCCCTATCCATTTCTTATTTCATTTATTTATTATGTTTCTATTATATTTTGCACTATGACCGTTATAGTCTAGTTAATTAGAGTAATAATTTTGTAAGATTCGATGTACAGACACTGACAAAATTCTTTTTCCCTTCTCATGTTACATTTGTAGTTAACAGCGTCCATGATGTAGCTGTCGATACTTTGCTTAATTTTTTGTAGTATAGTTCTTTGTTAATAGGTTTTGTTTAATTGTATTTTTACTGTTTTATTGTGTTTTGATAAAGAGCCGGATAGGTCTCGAAAAATCAACTTTTAATTGTGTACTGTTCACTTCAGTCTACTGTCTTGTTTTGTATATATATTGCGTGGTATATCATAGTTATCTTGCATTTAGTCACCAGTAAGAAAACCGACAGACTTCATTTTAAAAATCATTTTAAGTATGTAATTATAGCAACTGAATTCTTGAAGTTCCACAGGGGTAACCCTACACGGGTTAACTAGCTTCATTTATAAATGCTTTCATACCCGATATAACTTAAAACTAAAACATTCAGTTGTAATTATTATTTTGATTGACTTATGAATAAAATAAATTACAATTTAGTATTATCATTCAATTTCAGAAAATGAACATAATTTTATATTTGCCTATGGTGCTGTGTTTAATATATCTATTTCAATTTTGTGATGGACGAAGCAAAGGAAAGGGTTTTCCAGAAGGCAATGTAGGATCTAAAGTCCAAATACGAGAAAAAAGGGAAAATGGTGGATCAAACGATTTTGAAAGAATAGAAAAGGAAATTTCAAGTAAATTGCTGGCTTATATTAAAAAAATTGCAAAGCTCTGCGCCGAGGTGGCAAAAAAACAAGAAGAAAGTGAAATCTTTAACAAGTTTAAAGAGACGTATGATTCCGAAATATTAAAAATAAGAAAAACACAAAATGGTGGTCCAGTAAATCTGTATAGACGTCGTGAGCGACGGAGAATGCTAATCGATGAAATTATACCTCTTTGTGTTAAATGGTCAGGCAAGGAAGAGGATGAAGTTTCTCGATACCTTAAATTAGGAACCAGGGGAAGAAAGAAGGACTAAGCACAGAAATAAAAATGGATAGTATGAATGCAACAATGATAACACAGTGGACTAGACTTGTTTTTGTCGAAGTTGGTAATACTTTTTTTATTGAACGTTTACCTTATTTTATTGTGTGCGTGTGTGAGTTGGTTTTATTTTCGATTCTGTCTTTTTTTTTTGTTTTTTTGTTTAGCTAAATTTACATCTGTATTGGTTTTTGTTTTTGTTTTGTTATGTTTTTTTCGGAATAGTTACTTAAAGAGCCAAAATTTAACATTGAAAATGTCGAAATTTTGACTTAAAAGTTAAAATTCTGAGTTTGAATAAGTTGAAATTTCAAGTTTACGAATGTCGAAAATTTGGAGTTTGAAATAAAGTCAAAATTTTGAGTTTTAAAGACTTACGATAAACACTTCCCTGAAAAATTCAAATTTAAAATTGATTAATTATTTTTACTATTATACTATTATTATTTTAACCTTTCTTGGATTTCCATTTACTTCCATGAAAAGTTTTCTTGGATTTCCATTTACTTCCATGAAAAGTTTTCTAGATTATTTTTCTTAAATTTCATGACCATTTTGACATGTGTGACTTTGTGTGTGAGAGTGCGTGTGTGTTTTCCTTTGTCTTGTTTTGTATATTGTCTTGTTACTTTATGTTGTTAATTTTCAATTTCGTTTTTTTAATTTATGTAAACTATTGTTTGAATGTTATATGTTGAGTAGAGCTACTAGTAGCCCATGGCTGTGTGTAATCCTCTTTAAATAAATAAAGAATTAAATTAAATTAGATTAAAGACTAATATATTTTGTGTTATTTTGTTTTGAAAAAGAAATTTTGTATTTAAAAGTTTTTGTAATTTTTTTTATTTTATTTATTTCATTTACTTATTTTTTATTTTTTATTATTTTTTTGTAAGCATTTTTTTTCTCATGTCCCTAATAAACTTCCATAGTATCCAGATGTATCGCAAAGTAATTTGAGTTTTAATGATTTTAAGGAGAAATGCACCTTAAATTAGAGGTACATGTAATGCATGGAAGTACTTCTATCAGTACAGAAGAAAAGCACTTTGAGTTTTTTAGTTTTCTAGATATAAGCAATATAGAATTAGGCGAGAGCCTTATATCCCTGAGCTCCTGTTGATTTTTCATTACTTTTAACATTTGCACTGTTTCTGCATAATAAAATGGAAACGAATAATATAAACTTGTTGAAATTTGTCACGATACCTTGTTTTATGACAAGACTTTCCAGAATTATGAAAGAATATAGGGAACAAAAGACAAATAAATTTCAGTGTATTTGAATGCATTGATAAAAGCAGAGGATCGAGATTCAAAACGTCAGGTTCATACATCAGCAATAATTTTTTAACAAAAATAGTTTTAATTAATAGACGTCATGATATGATAGTAACCCATTTTGTATTCACCGCCTAGGGTCAGTGTGAGCTATTGGAAACAATTAGCGTCAGTCGTCCGTTCGCATTTCACGTTTCTACTCTATCTTTTTAAACTACAGTAGCAAATTCAAGCGACTCCAAAAAAAGTGTTATATGAAAGTCTTTTTACAAAGATTGCCCATTCCGATCCAATCCACGAAAATCATGTCCGTCATCCCGCAGCATAGTTTAACATTTGACCTATCGGGAAAACACATATTTTTGACACTCTCCCCTTAAGCTATAACTTTCATGGAGTCGTGTGTGGAAAGTCTTTTACGAAAATCCACTTTGTGCTGATAAATATGGCCCCTACAGTTTGGTGTCCATCTTGGTTGGGATATTGATTTCTGGCGGTAAAATATTAAAGGGCACCGTCCGAGGATTGTTGCGACCATTTGATCTATTACTGATCTTGTGGTTTTAGAGAAAAACTTTAGATAATTTAAAGAAAGGTTTTGGAGCTACGAATAGACATCGCACACCTCATGACTTTAAAAAACTACACTCAAATCTGCTAATATTTACCAGAGTTGACACTTTGCTTTTCTATTTTTACCTTAAATGGGGAGGCGGCTCTTGAATAAATAACATTTATTAGTATTCATTAATTTTACATTACATTGATTTCGACAAAATCCGGATCCGAGTTCAAATTATCTCTACAAGTCTCCTTCGACATATTAAGTAATTATTTTTCATCGGTTAAACCTTTTTTTTCACGATATGTGACATTTCGGACTATCGGATTGCCGGGTTATCGGACTTACGGACTTTCGGACTATTGGACCTTCGGAATATCAGGCCTTCGGGCAATGCTTGTGAAATAACCCAGTATCACCTCCAAGATCTTAAACTGTTTGCTTTAAATTGTTGAGCAATATTTGCAACACCGTCGTTATTCACCGTCATTTGAAAACACTTTCATGAATACTTTGAAAGTACTATTGTTCGTGGGGTTCCAATTTTCGCGGATTTCGTGGTTCGTCAAAACCACGAAATTAAGTTCCCAACGAAATGCATTTTTCCCAAGGGTTTTAATGCAGAAAATTCGAAACCACGAATTTAAAGTACCCACGAAATAGTGATTTTTAGGAAAACCACGAAAATTAATGTCCACGAATAAAAGTACTTTCACAGTAATTACTTTGAGTAATTTGAACTCAAATTTTCAGTTATAGTATCCGATCATGTATACGTGTACTAGCAACAATCATGAACATTTATATCCGTTAAATATCTTAAGGGAGTATATGTACGAGTGTCAGGAATTGTTTAATTAGAATTAAAATGTTGACCCTTTATTTTGGAGAACTTTGCTTATAGAACAACATGAGTAAAAAAATTTGAAGATCCATGTAAGAATTTTTGAGATAAACGACATCAAAATTTTAGCGGGAAACGGTTCTCTCTAGAGTTTTCCTCCAATTTCCGCTGGCTGTTAATATGCGTTAAAATATTTGAAAGTTTATAAAATTTTATACATTGTCTATTTTATGCATTTTAAAGTGACCTATGACCAAGAAAATATGATCCATGTAAAAAATAATTAACCTTGTTTAAATGGATAAAGCCAGAGGATATCGGATGCTTCTGAAATCTGTTTGTACTTCAACAGCTAAAAGCGGTAGATATATAAAAAGAAACTGGTCCAAATTTCAAAAAATGTCATCGCAATTCATTTCTAATGTTTTATGTCATATTTTTAATCTGGGCATTAAAAAGTCAACATTCCCTTTTCTCACCCTACCTGTAGTGCTTTCCATGTAGCCAATGCCTGTGTGAGATTTTTCGGTCTCACCCACCCATTTTCCGTCTCACCCAACCGCCTTGGTGAGAACACCTACACGATATTTTTCCCGCGGTTTTTGTATCTGCTTGACATTTATATTGCACTTGTCTTCTTGTTTTTTCGTTAAAATAAACACATTTTTCAACAACATCGAATTTATATCACTACGTCTTCCATATTTAATGTACCAAATAATATTCTGAATAATAACATACACAACATTAAAAAATCCCGCGCTCGAATCATATGACGTCGTTAAAGGGGACATAACTCTGTAAGTAAACATACGTCACGAAGATCAAATATTTCAAATCAACAATTGCAGTGTATTTAAGTTAACATTAGAGAAAAGCCAGAGTAAGCCAAATGGATGATTGTGTAATGTATTATGTTTTGAGTTATTTAGTGTCAATATACATCCATCTTACGCTTGATAGTACGGAACATGATGTCCAATGTCCAAATGACCAACATTGTCCGTTCGTGTTGGCAGTGTGAGAAAATAAATCAAACACGGGTGGATGTGCAAGACAAGGTAAATCTCACACACCCTCGGGTAAGATTAGGTAGTCTCTGACTCGGCAAAGCCTCGTCAGACACTACCTTAATTTGCCCTTGGGTGTGTGAGATTTCCTGGTCTTGCACACCCACCCGTGTTAGATTCATATTGTCTTTTTATACAAGCTAAATTCGTTCCAGTTTTTAAAAACAGAGGTTCTGGAAATGATGTCTCAAATACTTACCGTTTTGCATATATCGCCATTTTTAGACAAAATGGCATCAAAATATCAAATACATTGTGAAAAGGAATGAAACATTTTAATGAAGGGCCCGGACATTTTATAAAAATGTCAGTTTTACATGAATAAAATGTAGAGTTTACGTTTCCCTCCTTCATCACACATTCAAATGAATAAAATATCCTAAAAATTCAAGATTCCCAGAAGGAAATAATAATTGAAGCGAATTGCGTAGTATTGTCTTTGTCAAGATATTGCAAGATGTCGATTTTCTGTGATTTGAAATTGAAATAGTCAAGTAATCTCAAGATGTAAACAACTTCTCATGAAAGAATATGCAAGTGATTCAGTGATATACCTACTTACATCAACAGAAATGAAATAAAGGTTCCCACGAATGTTAAAAATTGCATGTTTTTGATGAGGATCTTATGAAACTGTCCCAATTTTGTCAACATTTACACAGATTTCACATTTATTTCATGAAATTCGCGCCGGAAACTTTATTTGTGCAGGTAAAATTAGAGTCCAATACGGTGAAAAAAAGATAATATTATCCGTATAACGCTGGTAATTGAAAAAGTGGATTCAGGCACTTCACTATGGTCACGTGGTATAACTGCCTATGAATATTCATAAATTTGCATAAAAAAGTAACCCTCATTTTGCCATATGGACCTATTGCAATTTTGCTTTTAGCATAAAAAATCTAAGAAAGACACGTGAAAAACGGCATTAACATGTGGATAAAAGCTATTGATAACGGTGAACTAATTGGAACAGTATTTCTAGACTTATTAAAGCTTTTGATCTTCTTGATCACGAGTTGCTCATTCTAAAATTGCAGAAGTAAAGTTTTCTACACTTCTCTACAGTGGTTTTCTCAGTCTTATTTGAATGACAGAAGACAGACCGTTTCCATTTCAAACACGTTATCTGATTTCCAACAAGTAAAGTCAGGTGTACCTCAAGGGTCAGTTTAAGGCCCTATTTTATTTTTGATTTATATCAATGACCTTCCTTTATATTACCCAAATCATAACACTGATCTTTTTGTGGATGAAAGTACTAAATCAACGATTGGGAAAAACAAGCTTTTTTCAATGATATCATGAAAATTGTCGATATCCGAATTAAATATTTTGAACAACATTTCCGCTATGACAACATAAATAAACCAACCGTTTCTCGCATCCAAAAGAAACTTAAAGAGTTTGGCAAGGAATTCGTTTTTGTTCCAGCTGATAAGGCTGCTAATAACATCATTGTAGTTTGTCGTAAACATTATATAGAAGTACTCCAAAAAGAAATTACCAGTTCAAATACCTTTGAATTAACCCAATTAACGGAAAATGAAATTACAAACATACATTTTCTAACAGCTACATCTTTACAGGCTAAACCTGATAGTAAAACAGTTCCAACCATGTACTGGGTTCCTAAACTCCACAAAACGCCATATAAATCTAGATTCATTTTGTCATCTAGTCACTGTTCTACTACTAAAGTTTCTATTATACTCACTAATACCTTGACTGCTATTAAAAACCTAGTTATAAATTTCTGTAACAAAGTATATGAAAACAGTGGTATCAATCATTTTTGGAGTGTAAAAAATTCATTGGAAGTTCTTGATAAATTAAATGCTTATAATGCCCTTTCGAATCCCTTGAAAGTTTTGATTTCTCTACCCTCTATATTACCTTACCACATAATCTTATAAAGGAAAAATTCAGACGTCTTATTCAATGGGCATTCAAAAAATCCGATTGTGAATATATTTGTTCTAATTCCTTTCAAACACATTTTAGTAATACAAAACAAAAGAACTCAATTAATTGGACTTGTTTTGATATGATTTCAGCACTTGAATTTTTACTTGACAATATATTCATTCGTTTCGGTAACTCTATTTATCGCCAGGTCATAGGAATTCCTATGGGTACCAATTGTGCACCACTTATAGCGGACCTCTTTTTGTACTGCTACGAATCTCAGTTTATGACCAACATCAGCAAAGACCCATCTAAACAGCATTTAATTGAAAAGTTTAACAA
>MJUU01063288.1:23090-62196 GCA_002080025.1 Modiolus philippinarum
GGAAATGGCAGCCATTTTGAAAAATTTTCCCGATGAATGCACATCTAATGGTGGTCCAACTTGGTGCAAGTATGAGTGAATTCTGTCCACACATCTTTGAGAAAATAGGGACAAAAACTATCTTCGACGAAAGAATAGTATAAAAGTGAAAAATAATAACACAGAAACAGACAACAAATAATATGTCGTCCCGATTACGTCTGGGGCGTCATAATAATAGAGAAACGGACCAAAAACAATGTCGTCCCGAATCTATTCAGAAATCAATTCTCGTTTAAATCTGACAAGGTAATTTTTTTACTTAATCTGACAGCCATGTGTGAATTTGTGGCCATTTTTAAAATGTTATGATGCATGCCCATCTCCTTTAGATAGTGCTCCAACTTTTTGCCAAATATGGGTAAACTTTGTCAAGGTATGTCAACATTTTATCATTTTTATGACATTCGGACAAATTCAAAGTGTCGACGTAACTTGACAGCTACCTTTGAAATGTCGGGACGACGTTGCCAGATTCGCAATCGCAAGCAAAAGCTGATGTCATCCCACAACAGCCTCTTTGATGTTTTCATTTCGTTTGCAGTGAAGAAATCTACCTAGAAATCAAATTTTGTTGAAATAAGACATTTAAAATTTTGACAAATTTTGTTGCCATCTTTGGAATATCAGCCATTTTTAACATATTTTCATTGCATCTTGTTCACAGTGTCCATATCTGCCTACAAATAAATTTTCCTTGAAATCCAAAAAGTTGTTTTTACATATATCGTCAGCCATCTTGAAATGGCGGCCTTATTATTATTATTTCTTATAATTCCTTCCTCCAATCTTATTGAACATGTATGCAATATATAAATAATTTCTGCAAAGCTGTTTCTGAGATTTTGAATCCTAAATGATAAATTATCGACGTAAAATGGCGACCACCTTGGAAATGGCAGCCGATTTGGAAATTTTCATCGGTGCATGCACAAAATAAATCGTCTCAGCATCTTTGACAAAATGGACAAAAATCATTTGAAGGAAGAATATATAGAAAAATAACAAAGTTGTCGCGACTACTTCTAGGACGACAACAACAAGGAGCTCTCAAGAGCATGTATTGCTAACCTTGGCCATGTCTGACACATTTAGTCAAAATAATCCCAATGTTTTAGGGTCTCATATTCAAGCTTGTTTATGGACATTGGTGTTATAGTGCAGCGGGGACATTGGAAAAAATGGCTAAATGCACTCGATGAACACATGCCTGATATATATCATTTCAAAGCAGAAACAACAACGTGTTTTGGGAGATCGTCAAAATATTTCATGGTACCATTAGGCAAAATACAGGATGAAAGATCACTTAATAACGTCTATAACAATTATTTTTACTATACTATTTTAGAACGATATCATAGTTAAAGTTGTATGGAAGGTGATTGTGATCTCGAAAATTAATCAAAATTGCACTTACTTATTTGGAAACTCTCGTGTGATTTTTGAAAATAATTCCATCACAAAAACAACAAATGTAAATGCTGTGAGGTGTTTATTCAGCTACTGCACGCAATATCAACCAAATTTCATATTTTAGTACAGCTGGATAAAGTTTCTCTTTGAATTGTCATTATTTTTCTTCAGAATGACGAACGTAATGAAAATTGCCAATTTCATTCAAATGTTTTGAAAATTGAAAGGAAAAGGAATTTTCAATGAATTAAGAAGCCATTTCAGAACCGGTCTGGATTCAATTCAGTAAGCTGTGTGCAATTTCTTCTAAGGCTTGCATTCCATTTAGTATATTAATCATTTCCGGACGATGATTTTTAATCTTGAAAGGATCTGTCATGTTCTACTTAATGTATGGAACTCGAGAAGTCTCATGATCTTCGTCCCGTTTCGGCGCTGATGGTTTGGTTTCCTAATGAGCCGATGGTTAAGAAGATTCTTCACCTGACCTCCGTCTCATTTTTGTGCTAAGCTGACCAAGCATATGTCTTGAGATTGACCATCTAAGAAATGATGATTTTTGTTGAGTTGTCCCAACAACGCTTCTGTGACCTTTAAAGCCTCGAATTACTGTCTTCTCAGTTGCCATATTGCTCTAGATGCCTTTAAAAGAACCACAAGTTTGCCGGATTGCAAATTCGGTTCTTGTAAATGCAGACTTAACATCGATTGGCAAACGGACCATGTCTAACAAATCAACAGGCATAAAACGAGAATAATTCACTTTATTCATTGAAACAAAATATGGTAGCATTTCAGCGACGGAATGCAAATGATATTTCTAAAAGCCAGTCAATTCGACTTTAACATTTTGAAGTAAGATACCCATCGCAACCAAATAGAATTCCAATATTTGAACGTCTTTGATTGTTCTTCAGTCCTATTTTTAAGGCGTTCAAGTAGTGGCACAAGAATTTCCCTAAAGATTGCAACTGTTTCATCAAAGCATGTGACAAAGACACGACAGTCATTTTTGAAATTTTCATTACGCGTTTGAAGTGAAGACCAGTATACAGGTGGAATTTTCTCAAAAGCCAGTGGCGCAGGACATGATCGGAAGAAAAGGGTATCTAAAAGTGACGTCAGAGCTTCATCCTCTAACAGCCCGATTGAATTGAGTGAAATGTGTTTTTCCCATCGACTGTTTTCGCGTTGATGTAAAAAATGTTTACATCCCTCTTAAACAAGGCAACCTCCATCAGACACCTATACTATTCCATTTGGAATCATAGAACAGGACCGAACGCGCCAAATTTGTTAAATATATCTTGCATTAACCATGTGCACAAAGAGTGTAAATAAGATGCTTTGACCAAACTCGTTGTGAAGGTGAAGTGCCAATCCAATATGAAATGGAGTTATTGAATGTTTCGTCAAAACAATGATTATCTCGGCTATTACTAGGTACTTGCGCGTCTTCTCGAATAAAGAAAAACTATTGTCAGCATTTTGGGTAAAATTTTCTTCATTAACTATATAAAACTACCCAATATAAAAAGTTTATGAGAGATACTTAAACAAAGTAAAGATAATGTGGAAAGGTCAAACTTTTTCGCTGTAGGATAGAACTTGTTTGATAAATATAGGTCACCAATCATGTCCTTCCGCACAATGTCAGAAGAAAAAGGTAACATCTTCAACAACTTGTTTTGAAAAAAATTTGACAAAAATGAAGTATGGTAGCAAAATATTAAATAAAGTAATGACGAATTGTCTTTCCTGTGCTCAGACTGAAGAAGATATACAAAAATAAAACGGGTTGATTTCCACCACAAAAACAAAGCAACACAAAAAGATTTTAAGTGTAAAAAATAATGAATATACATATACGATAATGTGGGAAAAACGTTTAACAATTTACGATATAATCAAAATAGAAATATTCAGAAAGGTGGCACATTCGAGTGTTAGTTGATAGAAGTTGCCATTGAATTTATTTTATGGTGTGTTGAAAGAATTTGAGGTTGTAGTTACGTAGTTCTTATTCCCACACTCTATGATATTACCTTTCCGTATAAATACATGTATAAGATATGGATATTGTACAACCAAATCAAATTAGAAGAAGGGAGGTAAGTTTGGCTTGCATTTTGAATTCTGGAAAATGAAATAAAAGGGACAACAGGAAACACCCACGATGGCTGAATATGTTAATTACATGCCACAATATGCTAGGTAACTACGGTACTAGCAAAAGCCAGCGGGAGGGTTAAACCGGTTTATGGGTACCAAAACCTACCCTTTATCTTGTAATGCTTGATATTAAGAAGAATTGTTGGCTTTCATTTAATCAAATGTGTCTTGATCATTTGAAAATATTTTTTCGGGATCATTTCGGCAACATTTTAAGATTTCAGTGATTTTTAGCGAACTTTCGAATCTATTTATTTATCCTGTTTGTGCTGTTGTTTTGTTTTTCACATTAATTTTTTGTGAGGATTCTGCTTCATGCTATCAAGGACGTCTATTTAGATATATTTAGATATCTAAATATACGTCCTTGATGCTATCGTATTTCCGCTTATACCCCCACTGATAACCCGTGGAAACTATCCATTTTCCGATGTATTGATGTCTGGTCACAGACGAATCCAGCCTTCAGAAAGGAGGGTTTCAAGTCCACTTTTTGTCAATTTTTGCCTAAAATCTTTACGATTTTTTTAACGCCAAAACCAGGAGGGTACATCCCCCGGAAATCTGTCCCACCCAAATGGATCCACCGATGTATACTGAATATTATCAAGAGTAGAAGTTTATGTTAATGTATAATATATTTCTACGAAGGACGATTTTCCCAAATATTCTAACTCGAATAATTCAAGCCCTCTCCGTATCCGATTCTCTCCTTCTACGATGGCTTGAAGACACGATGTTCATTGGACGCGTCAGCTCCTGACAGGAGAGGTCGACCAATGAAATGTCGCCAAAGTTTTGAGACTGCGCAAAGCGATTTCTGGTCAATTTAAAAATAAATTGTGTAAACAAAAGTCGTATCGTTGGTATGTTAGTAATCACAGCGGGAACATGTGTCATCCGGATGGAAAAATAATTACGAAAATAATATATAAAATATTTGTACTCCAGGTTATCAAATGTAAATTATGTGTATTAGGTATATTACTTTGTACGAAATATATCAGCGAATCAACAAATTGAAAGCGAGTTTATGTTCCATCCAGCAAATAAATTTTTCATAATTTAATAATTAAAATTTAACAAAAAATTAAAATTAATATTTTTGAAACGTGATGATTTTCAGTCTAGTCTTTTAAATAATTTATATTATAATTTACACGTTATGTAGGAAAGAGAATTGCATGGTTTAAATTTTCAAAAGGAGTCCGTTAATATTAAAATATTTGACAACGTTCAAGCGTGACATAATCTTGTCAAGCTATATTGTGTATTCGGTTCCAGTTACGTGAAATACTCCATTGCAAGAAAGTATATTGACCGTATACGTCCTTCATCATTCAATAGACTAAAACATTAAATTCTTTCATGCTTTAATTGTTTGTTTTCAAACTTTCCCCGGTTATTTTCTATACTAAATAAATGCACATTTTGATGAAAACTAATTAAAGATGTTAGTTGTTAATTTATTATCTGTTTATTGAACTTCTAGAATATGCAAATTTATGTTTCACACCCGGGTGTCAAACCAATAAACAAATAAAATGTGAGCACAATTTTGCATAAAAATATAAATAAATCTTCTTAAAAAATTTGTTATCGCTGATTGCTGATTGCAACCTTATAGTAATAGTGTAATAGTCTTTTTCACACCAGTGCAAAAATGCAACCCGGGTTATGATACAGAGTGAACAGACGATATTTCTCCCACAATTCATAGCGATTAGACATCCGATTGACGCGTTTTGGTAGTACATGCATTCAGGCGTTAATGTAGCGATCGTAGTGAGTGGAATATAACGACTGGATTATTCGGGTTACAAATATTCATGCAATATTCTTTTTTTTTATTGTTTCACAAAGGATTCTTTTATATAAATAAAGTCACAAATTTTAAACTATATTTGCACAAAGAAATATGGGAATATTTGCACACTTACATTTTAGCTACTTTTCTAGCAAAATACTCTAATATACTGTTGCTATACAACAGTATATTATCAATTTCATATTTCACAAAGCTTCAGATTTGTTCAAAGTGTAAAACGAACATACTGCTTCAAGGGTAATTAATTTTATTCAATTACATTGCAAATCAATTAAGTCGTCATTTTTCATGAGCTGTCTGGTACCTGTTGTTCGTACAAAAAATTTGTCAACAGAGCGAAATAAATAAGAAGTGTCCGACCATAGTTGCAGTTGACAGTAAAGATGTTTAACGGTCATTTTTCAAACTTACGTTATTAACTCACATACCTTTTAATAATAAAGTTGCTGTTGATGGTATGGCAAGCTAGTTGACAATGTCTGTTGCAGACGCCCTCCAATAACAGGATCACGGGACTGAGAAACTCTGTTTTGGACTTCGAGTCTACCTAACCTATCACTTATATCCCGCACAGAGGCGAATAAATCACTAAAATCTGTAGGATTTTGCGGTTTGGATGGATTTCCTTCGCAATATTCATATGTTTTGTCCAAATTTATGTCATCGTCTGCCATGACCCCTTCCTTGTGAAAATGCACATGGGAAAAGACGATAAATGCGCACAAGAAGTGCGCAAAGTTCAAAAAAATAGTTCGTTATAACTACGATTTTTCTGATTTGAAAGATCGTAATAATGTTTCTATTTCAACAACGATAATTGACACATCGATCAGATATATCAATTGACACCAGTTGGCAATACAATAAGAATTGAAAAACTGAAATATTGTAGCTAAACGAACATAACTCAGAATTGAAATCACACACAAATACTATCAAAAAATTCCGAAGATCTTGCGCTGCAAATGTGTTAATTATCAATATCTCATGTGTTAGATGGGTCTTAGTGGGTTCCTAACTTAACCTACTGAACTATCGATTTTGTTGAAAATTGCTCTCATATGAAATCTTTTAAAAAATCTGGCATTTTAGAATCCAAATATGAAAACATGACGCAGAAGCAAAGTTTTCGCTCTAAAATTTAATATTTTACCTATTTCAACCCTCATGTAATATCATTTCACAAGAAAATACAAATTTATATAAAGTCTGAGAGTTATCTAACCTGATTCTTTACTGATATACCTAAATCGATTACAACATTTCATTGACAGTGTGACGGGTTGTAGGCATGAATCGGTGAAGCAAATCATTCTTACCCTTCCAAAGCCGGGGTGACATATAGATTACACCACAAGATCCCGTTCATTACCATATTTTATCCACTTGAGATAGTTAAATTTAAAATTTTTAATTGCGAGGCTTGTCGAGCATTTTGAAATTTTTAAATTGAACTATCGAGAGTGGATAAAATATGGTAATAATCGGGATAAAGTAGTGTAATCTTTTTCTCTAATGATCAGTGATAAACAACGAGAATTGTATTCCGAATGGATTTCGCAGGAAATAGCACGGGCCTTTATTCAACATACGTTGAATAAAGAAAATTTATCTAACGCGTCGAAACCGGTTTAAACTTGACATATCATTAGAGAAATGTTGTTATTTTACGTTTCTTCTGATTCTTATTTTTTTTGTGTTCTTCTTCCAATAATTTTTTGTCCGAGCGATTACTTTCAGGTGCCTTTATGTAATCAAATGAAACATGTCATGCACTTAGATGAGCATAAGGAATTGTGCTAGCCATGAAAAAAAAAATGTCCGCAATTTCCAAGATGACCGCCATATTAATTAAAAGTAATAATTTAATATCTCAGTGACTTCTTTTCAGAATTTGTTGATAATTTGCATAAATGGTCAATAAGAAGTAAGGATGGAATTTATGCGAAATATCTGCCCCTTTCAAGATGACCGCAAAAAATTCGTAAATTTCTAACTTTATCCGATTTCAACGAAAATTGAATTGTAAGTTGAGTTTCAGGCTATGAATAACATTGAACAATCGAATTGTTTCGCTTGGATGGCATCAGCTATTGCTTTCAATTGCAAATCTAGTTGGTTTTTTTTTTGTTTTTTTGTTTTGTTTTGTGGTTTTCTTTTTTTTTTTTTTTTTTTTTTTTTTTTTTTTCACCAAAGAAAAAAAATCACCGAACAACCTTATTTATAAGAAATTATTGAAAGTCTTAATTTTTCAGTGATGTTATAACCCATATGATATAAAATTGAAAAAAAATATCAAATGTCGTTGGTGCTTTGCTTCTGAGAGACTTAAGCAAATGTTTAAGGTAGTTCGACACTAATATACGGCGCATACGATTGGCGCATTTGCGAAACACGAGTCGGATGCGGAATTGACTAAATAAGGAGCTGTATCAAGTATGATGCCAAGTTTACCCCCACCGCAATTTTTTGCGCCTGTCCCAAGTCCGGAATATGTTGGTCAATGGCTTGTCCTTGTCTTCTTATAAAATTTTAGTTTCATGATATTTGGGTTATTGGATGTGGTTTGTTTCCATTGATTTATTCACTTTTTTTACCTTTTGGGGGTCATTTAGGGCTTGCTATATGGTGTGAGGTTCCTCACTGTGTTGAAGACCGTACGGTGACCCCTAGATGTTTTGTTTTGGTTCGTTTTAATCTGGATATTGGATGTTGTCTCCTTGACATTTACCCCATTTCCTTTCTTTTTCAAAGGTATTTTCCTAAAATTGAGGAGTATTGTTCAATATATAATTATGCATCGTATAAACCATATGAAATTGATTTCTGCATATGGCCTTTTTCGGGATCCACTTTTTTCCAAGTTTTTAAGTAGGGAGAAATGGACTTTTCGTTGTAAACATATATTTGTTCCACCTGACAAAGACAAAAGTTCCATTGGAACAAATATTATAAATATTGTCATAATATTTCTTCCTTTGGGAACAAATATTACATACAATTTATTCCGATAGGAACAAATTTTATAATGTTTGTTCCAGTGGAACAAATCTTAATATAATATTTTGTCCTTCGGAACAAATACAATGGTGGAACTTATATTCTGTTACATCATTGTATTTTTAGCTCGCGAGTGATTTGTACTCACTGTGAAATAAATAAATGGGGCAACTAAAGGAGCATGTATAACTTTTAGTATTTTCCCATCATTAATTTCAAGATATATTTTGTAACACCAATTCGTCAACTACATTCGCAGCCGAATGAATTTATTCGTCGTTTTAATAACTTGTTTCTACTGGAAAGTAACGTAGGTTCGATCGAGAAATTTATTCTACATGAAAATTGTCTCAAACATAGCTTATATTTAGGTGAAACATAACAGAAGGTCAAAGTTTAGCAAAATCATACAAATATGCATAAAAATTATTGAAGTAGAAATTGATAATTTGAGGTAAATAATTAGGGGTAAGTAAACATATCAGTTCTGTATCTGTAAGAATACGTCTCAGGATCCCCAGTAGGCTTTGATGAGACGGGAGAGAGCGCCGTTTAGTCGCGCGTAGCTGCTAGCGCAGACTTAAAGCCTTCCGCGGAACTAGCACATACAATGTTATCCTCTAGGTGGTTCCAGTCTATTGCAGTTTTCACAAACAGTTTTTGTATTGTTCTGTTTTTGCTGATGGTACGACCACTGCCTTTGTGTTATTTCTTACTTGATTGTCAATGATATTGTGCGTTTCGTGATCTTTATATTGTCTAGATCTGAGTTGTCTTTTGGGTTTTTGTGGAGTTATATATTCCTCAGTTGGTATAGCTGGTATCTGTCCCTCAACCACTTTGTAGAAAAATATCAGACGTTGTTGTTGTCTTCTAGACTGAAGTGATGTTAGTTCCAGTTCTTGTAACATTTTGGTAATACAGCCATCTTCTCTCGATTTATAATCTTTGGTGATAAATCTTGCCCCTCGTCGTTGTATGTTTTCTAATTTATCGATTTCATTTTTGGCGTATGGGTCCCAGATGACTGACCCACATTCCATGATGGATCTAACTAATGCTATGTATGCTGAATTCTGGCAATCACTTGGGCAATTTGTAAGTTTCGTCGCAGGGAGCCAAGAGTGGAACTTGCTTTCTTAGATTTGCTGGTAATGTGTTCTTTCCATTTTAAGTCTTCTTGTATTTGGAGTCCCAGATATGGATTTGATGATACTTGTTCTAATATGTGATTGTCTAGTTTGTAGAAATTATCACTTTTATTTCTAATGCTTAATACATAGCATTTTTGGCGTTGAAACGCATACCCCAATTTGTGGCCCACTTTTCTAGTGCTACAAGGTCGTTTTGTAGAATGTTATGGTCTGAGTGTTTGTTGATTTCTCTGTAGAGTAGGCAGTCGTCCGCAAAAAGTCGGACAGATGATTTGACTGCATCTTGCAGATCATTGATGTGACAAAGGAAGAGTAAAGGCCCTGGACTGTTCCCTGTGGGACTCCTGACTCAACTGATGTTTGTTTTGAGTGTTCTCCTTCTACCTGTACTCTCATCTTCCTTTCCTTAAAAACGATGTGAGCCATTTATGGATGTTTCCTCCAATGCCGTACTGGCCAATTTTGTGTAGAAGTCGATCGTGTGGGACTGTGTATCAAAGGCTTTTGAAAAGTCCAAGATGGCGATGTCTTCTTGTTTGCCTTTGTCGTAGGATGTCAGAAGGTCGTGTATGATGACATCTGACTAGGTTTCGCAGGAGTATCTAGATCTACAACCATGATTTAGTGATGTTAGGACTTTGTGTTTTTCTAGGTGTTTGAGTAGGTGGCGACATATGATATGCTCTAGTAGTTTGCATGGTAAAGATGTTAAAGAAACTGGTCTATAGTTTTCTGCTGCATGCTTATCTCCTTTTCTGAAAATTGCTGATATAGAAAAAGGAAGGGAAACGGGGAATGTGTCAAAAAGACAACGACCCAAAGGGGAGTAATAACAACTCGAAGCCACCATAAGATCTTCAATGAACGGTGAGAAAACCCCACACCCAACGGCAGGTCGGAGTCGGCCCCTGAATAAAGAGTAATCAAGTTCAGCGAAATAAACATCATCCTAGACTCCTATAGATATAAAGTAAACTAACTAGAAAAATACAAGACACACAAAGGCTTAATAAATTTCCTGACTTAGGACAGGCGCAAACGTGTTGCGGCGGGGTTAAACTAATTTTATTAGGCCAACACCTTCCCCCTAGCCAATGTGATAAATAAAAAAAAATAGTAACAACAGTAAAATTCAGTTAGCAACAGGACTGAGTCAATTGTGAAACATTAAACTGAAAGAACTAAATATACGGACATAAACATGAAATCATTAAAGACTACTAGCAATTAACTGACATGCCAGCTCCAGACTCGTTACAAAATGACAAATAAAATTATGTACCCTCAGTATACAGCTTCCACCAATATCCCTTCCCGTGGGAAGTTTAGCATAATGATTTCATGCATATGTTTGCATTTCTCCAATCATCTGGGAGATTTCCGCTGTCTAGTGATAGTTGGAAGATTAGTGCTATAGTTGGAGCCAGTTGTTCAGCACATTGTTTTAAAACTCGGTTTGGTATGTTATCTGGTCCAGATGCTTTTGATGTGTTTATATTCCCGAGTAATTTTGCCACTCCTTCTGATCGTATTTTGATATTACTAATTTGCTCGTTTACTTTAATCTTTGTTTCTGGTATGGTGTTAGCTTTCCCTTTTGTAAATACAGAGGCAAATTGTTGGAGTAGTATTTGCGCTTTTTCTTTTCTGTCGGTGATTAGTTGACCCTGTTTCTATAATGGTGCTATGCCAATATTATCTTGTTTCCTGGACTTGACATATTTCCAGAAGGGTTTAGAGTTGTTCTTTTCCATTCCTTCTAGAATTGCTTTATTAATATAGTTCCATTCTGTCTTTTTCAGTTCACGTTTGCACTCTTTTTGAAATTGCTTATATTTAGTCCATGATTTGGATTTCTTTGCTTTGTTATATAAGCTTTGTTTTCTTTTAAGCATTGGTTGATGCATGGTAATCTGTTGTTTGATTTTAGTGTCTTAGTTGGTATATGCTTTCCTAATGTGTCAAAGAGTTGATTTTTGAAATGTGACCATATGAAGTTTCTTCTTTTATGTCCTTTATTTCAGTCTCCAGTGTTTTTTGGTCCTTTTGTACTCCTTCCCAGTTCGCTTTAGACCAAATTTTTCCTGGGTTTGACTTTTNCCCCCCCCCCCCCCCCAGTTTGCTTTACACCAAATATAAATTTTTCTTGGATTTGACTTTTGATAGTGAAGCTTGATGTCGGTGTCAGTGACTACGATGACATGATCTGAGATTCCTGGTATGCTTGTTGATGACTTTGTAAGTGATGGGTTGCTGGTGAATACTAGGTCGAGTATGTTCTTTTCCCTCGTTGGCTCTTCATGTACTTGAATGAGACCATGTATGGATGTTATATCTACTACCGATTGTTGAACCTTTATATCTGCTGCACCTCTGCGGATAGTTAGATATTCCCATTTTATGTCTGGGCAATTAAAGTCGCCTGCTAGTATGAAAGTGCTTCGGACCGAAAGAATGAAAGGGGAGACAAAAAGATGGAATAGTCCAAGGCATTTTCAAGAATTTAAGTGTTTTGAATAACAAAAGAAATGTTTAGAACATGTCTTTAATTTTTATTAATAGTAGGTGTTAACTATTTGTTATTTATTGGCTATACAAAATAAGACAATATCATACGCTAAGATAGTAAATATTTTCAACTTCAACAGCTTCTGCTAATGCCTGTGTCAAACTGCGCCACCACCATGACTACCTTACTACGACCTGCAAAATTTTAAGGTAGTGGAGAGGTCGTAGTATATTCGGCAAAATTTTGACATTTCTATGATGTAACCACGAACAAACTAAGATCATACCATGAACTGACTACGAACTCATTACGACTTAGCGACGAGTTCACTACGACCATTAAGTCCTTACTTCGACCTTTCCAGGACTATCACGACTACATCACGACTTGACTACGCTACCATCACGACGAAACCACGATTCTATCACGACGTTACTAGATCTTACTACGATTCACAGGGGCCGGTAACATACGATATTGATAGACCGGGTCCCATATATATGTATAAGAAGGAGCTCCTTCTTATACATATATATGGGACCCGGTCTATCAATATCGTATGTTACCGGCCCCTGTGCTACGATTCTACGACGATGACATCACAATCTTGACCAAAGTTGATATAAATACTATGCAATTACAAGCTACATATTTTCCTGAAATTTCACTGATTGCGTAGGGGAGATACATTTCAAATGCATTTTACAGTAAAAGCCCATATAGTGATTGCGATGCATATGTTGCAGGGAATCTGTGTAATCAAGGATTACGTGTAATCCCTAAAAAATCGGGGATTACGTGAAATCCCTAAATTTCACCAGTAATTACATGTAATCCCTGGTTTTTCTTGGAATATTTACACGTTTTCCCTGACCCCCAAAACTCCAAATAAAATAACATTCCAAATGGTTCCAAGGTTTGTTTAACAAAGGGAAAGCGTTCATGCATGCAGTATCCACAAAATTTGATTGTTCTGTAATAATAAGTACAGTCCATCTTAAATGTAACATTCTCTAAATAATTTAGTCTGAAATTAACACAAAATTAAAGAGTATAATTGTCCTTTGCCTGACTACTTTTTAAATATAAATCTTGAAAAATACTCTGTTTTTTTTCGTTGAAATCCACTCAATTTTGTCAGTGATTATACTTTGAGATCTCCTAAACGTTTTGAATACCACTAATTCTAAGATAATAGGGGATAAAAGTTTATATCATTAATGATAAAAAAAAGAAATAACTTTCACAGGGGAACTCTTTAATATCCAAAAGGACCATCAAAATGATATGATTGACCAAATAATATCAAGCATAATTTGTTACAAGTAAAAATGTTAAGAAAACCAGGAAAGATTACTTCCTCATACGAAGGTAAGACTTTTGTTCGGTTTAATTAATAAGAATATATTCAAAAACATCCGAGTCTCATAAAACTTTACTAAAAACAAAATATCAAACTGTGCAGGTCTCATAATAAATGCCTTTGATTTCATAAAATCAAGAAAAAAAAGTTCAAATTTTTAGAGCTAATTCTAAGAATGGATAATTTTCAGATTTAAAATAAAATTAAAAATGGAATTTTTCAGTATTATAGAAATCAATAAGAAGGAAAGTTTTATTCTGTAGCCTGCCTGGGTGACCTTTTCCTTTGAGGCTAATGGGCCAGTTGGAACACAACTTGGCCACACTAGTCCTGTGGTGGTTCCCTGCAGAAAAGGTGTTTTTTCTGGTCTATGCTATATCTTAGAAAGCCACTTTGAACTCATTCAAACGTCATCTCTGAAACTGCTCGGCCAATAAAATCAATCTTAGCCACGATAGTATTTAGGTAGTCCCCTGCAAAAAAAGATGTATTTTCAAGTTTGGAATTTTTCCAAGAAATCCAAAAAAGGGGGGATAATTTAACATTTAACATTACTGTTTATATGTGTTACTTTCCTTAAGTTTTGACATAATTTTTGCTTATTCTTGTATGATAAATGCAGATATATTTTCTTATTTTTGGGTTGTAGAATATTCATAAATAATTAAAATATTCTTTAATTGTGTTGAATATGCCAATTTTCATCAGAAAATGATCCCCAATTTAACTTTATGCATAACAATTACAAAAACAGGAAAACAGCAAACACCTACAATGGCCAGGAACTACAATCACATGCCACAATTTACAAGCAAACTGCACCAGAAAAACAATAATGAAAACAAGAGACAAACATAAATAACGATAGGAACTCGGGATAGCCGGACTTGGTACCGGCACCAGCAAACGCCAGTGGTAGGGTTAAACCGGTTTATGGGTACCCAAACCTCCCCTTTCTCTATCCCGTTTCCCTATAGTATCATAAACACGCATAACAACACCGATTATTGACTGTCAGGGAAAACGTGTAAAAGTGTTGAAAAAAATCAGGGATTATATGTAATCTCTAGGATTTTTAGGGATTTCATGTATTCCCTAAATCGACCAGGGATTACGTGAAATCCCTGATTTTGTCAGGGATTACACGTAATCCCTAATTACACAGATTCCCTGATACCTATTTACGACAATAATGGACAAGCTCACTGATGGGCGAGTCTATTATTGGAAACGATATTTGAAGTTCCAGAAACAAAAACTTCTATCATTCTTTTTATCGGCAATTATCTAAATTATTTGAAAGAACGAATTTTAAAATTGGGAAATTGACAATTGATTAGGAAAAATTGTACGATCTTAACGGTTTTTGTAGATGTATATTTCTGTATTTACATTGATGCGCTAATTGACAAAGTAGGAGTGGCCTAAAGTACTTTTTGCCTATTATTTTTTTTTCGCATCCAGGCAGTGAAAACATTTGCCTCATGAGACCGGAAAAAAACCCATACCAATTATTGATAAACTGTATTCTTCTTTGTTTTCTTAATAGTAAATGAAAATAAAAAAATAAACTTTATTAAAAATGCCCTTTTATGCCCTATAGGGTTAATGCAATGACCACAAACCAAATTGCATTAAAAATGCCTTTAACTTGTGCAGACCAGAATTCCGTTTTCCTTGAACTATGGCAGATGGTTGCTTGGTCAAGGAAACTGTGGACGACGGTTGCTTGGTCGCTAAGGGTGACATATTGCTTATCACGAGCCCTGCCAAAAATTCTTATTTTTACAGTCGATTGATCATAGCAATTGCGACAGCTTTAAATAGACTGCGGTGTTTTGCAATTCGATATATTATCCTCATTATGGAACGATTATTGCATGATCGCGGTATAGTCGTGATAAAGACGGCATGAACTCGTATTTCGGTCTTATATATCGTAGTTCAATCGTGATATGATTGTGGCAGGAACCCAGAACAGTCGTAGTAGAATCGGAACGGTCGTAATGAGATCGTGGTAGCATCTTACTGTGATCGCACTTCAGTCTTCTCAGTTGGAACCCTACGATCCCACTACGATGCTACTGCGATTATGAAGACCTTAGCACGACATTTCCACAACCTTATCACGACTCTACTGCGACCTTTCTATTACCAAATTTGACCACGACTGCACTACGATTTTTTTAAGTATGTTCAAAGTTCCTCGACCATCACGACCATGAGGACCTTTCTACGATCCTACTACGACCTTACTGCGACGGCCCGGATTGCACCATGATCCTATTTTTTTTTCTCAGTCGTAGAGCGATCGTGGCCTAGTGTGATGGGGGTATAATATACAACGGCAAACGAATACTGAAGCAAAAATGAAGAAAGAGGGCATTCCAAAATCACGGCAAATCATATCCAACACAAACTGAGACAGCATGACAATGACAAGACAAATAAGAAAAAATTAACAAGAACACCGCAAAACTAAAGCACTAGCAGTTTAAACCCATATTAATTTTAGGTATCATCAGGTGCACCGGAAGGATGAGATTGATCTGCTCCATTCTGCTAATTTTCTATTACATACATCATACATACAGTTCTATAGCTGTTAGACAACTCCAGAAGATAATGTAGACCGGCTGCGATCTGTTGTACTTCAAATATACTTGAGGCAATATGTTATGGATATTTCACAAAAACATTTCCCTTTTGGCTTTAAGTCATTGTTTTGTAAGATCGAGTCCGCATAAGATTGTTACAAGAGCTTCAACAAATCAACTCTCGAAAGAAACATTGCCCATTCTTATTTTTTTTTCTCGGGAATAAATACACATGTAAACAAAATAAGTAAATCTATGAAGCTTTCTAATTGTTGAACCGAACGAAAAACACAAAGATATATTGATTTAAGTTGCAAACGACTTTTTCTGGGACCATTGGTCCAAAAACTCATGCTTCACCAATTAAAACTCCATTACACATTTTTTGTAAAGAATAGCATGTGCAAATTCGAACAAACATATAACGGTAATTTAAGACCAGTAACGACAGTTATTATTAACAAAGGATATTTATAAAGTTATTACGATGCTTTTGATTTCCCCTTTTCTTCTTTATTGAGTCTTCTTTCTTTGGCTGATGTTTGTTTTTTATGCTGGCATACTGTAAACCAAGTTATTTTCGCGGATACTTTATTTCGCGTTTTGTCCCCAAGGAGAACTTCTTGGCGACAAATTTTCACGATTTTCAATTTCTGTTAATGCATTTATATAAGGGTAAGAAATATTCGTGACGATTTATTTTCGCGATATTTTTTCTCTCGTGAAGATCGCGAAAATTAATCGCTCGCGAAATTTAGTCGGTTTACAGTAATTCTTTTTAAATAACAAAATACCGAAGTTGTTGTTTCTTTACTTTCTGTATATGTGCTTTTTAACAACTTATGTCTCCTTAGTGCAGATCTTGTTTTTATTACCATAAGGGATTGCCTTTGCATGTTGACTCTTTGTCCAGAGGGTATGACAAGCTACATCGTTCAGTACTAAGGTGCTGACCTGAAACCCGATAATTTGAAAAAATACAATATATGTTACTAAAGTTCGGAAATTTTATAGCAGTAAGTACTTTCTCCAACATGCAAAGCTCAGTCTTAAGATGATTGTCATTTTACTTTAAAGTGGGTTGTTCATTCTTATTATATTTTATTTTATCTGCTTTGAAGAACAAAAATTTTGCAAAAAAATCCATACTTTGTTGTTTTGATGTATCTTGTAGTGTCTCCTATTAACAATCTCTCAAGGTTAAAGTTCCTTTCGGTTTTGTGAGTGAAACTAACGCCCATTAACTAGCAAATATGACTGTTTATGTGCCTTGCATTAGACGTAGATAGATATTTTATTTATATTTTTCTGCAAGTAGAAAGAACTGTATTAGGGATACACAATGACATCAGTCCCGTTTTCACTGATTGGTGTGATTAATACATGTATCTGAACAAAACCATCCAAAAGGCTTGACAATGCATCAACAAATAATTAGTTGACGTTTCCTGACATCGGTAATAGAGGCCACCTTGAACTTACGATTAGGTATTAACAATGATCATTGCTGAAGGCCTAATTGTGACTTCAAGATGAAGCTGAACAACAAAAGCGCTGTTCCATTGCTTTGTTTTACCATGCATTTGTACAGACTGTGTCCCATGGGCATTTACCCTATATATTTCCTCGTTTAACGTCAGGCCCGGATTAAAAAGGTGCCGTAAAGGCTTAACTTCTCTCAAAACAAAATGATAAAAAAGTAATGTTTAAAATCGGGATTTTGGCCAATATTTGCCCTCAATCTGCTGGGCAACTTTTTTTAACGCCTGTAACATCAGGTCATTTCTGAACCTGATATTGCATATATATATATAGTGTCCCCGAGGAGCACTGGCTGTTGCTGGAAATTTTACAATTCATCAAACTAAATACACTGTTCATCAATGGTAATAAGATGCTTGATCCATGTTGCGTCTCGGAAACATTTCACTAAGTTAACTCCCCATCAATCCATTTGATTTTGAAATATACAAAATAACTGTCAAAGCTTTAATTTATTTAAGTAATACGGATATCATGTTATTCATACCTATAAATACCAAAAATGGGTCGTTGATCGCATTATTGTATTCAGCGTGCAATATGTAAGTAATTTAACTATGCTTTTTTGTAGACTTTGTATGACAAAAAGGATACATGTATGTAGTGTTGTTCAACTTCTAGCAAGTGAATTCTGCTCAAACCGTTGCTAGGGGCCGTCTTGAACTTTTTATATGATAGGGGTGTTTGCTCTTTGTTGAAGGCCTCATGGTGACTTCAATTAAGATGAAGAACAACAATTAGAGCGTTGTTCCATTTGCTAAATCTTATTTATTTATAGACTTTTTGTCCCATGTACATTTACTCTATATCCCTTTATTTGTTTTGTTGGCATTACATTAGATTAGGAAACTTAAAATCAAATTTAGAGAGTTTTTTAGTATATAAAAACTGAAGAAATAAAAATTTTGAATTTGGGCTGAACGAAAGTAATTAAGTATTGAATGTCTGACAAAAACATAAATATGTCTTAATTGACAAACAAGGCGTTTCTTAATTATTTGAGGTGTTATGTATCAATGTTATTTGTTTTTAAAAACAATGTTCGACTTTCTTGGAACTTGACTGAGATAAACAAAGACGAAGAAGATGCGTTATTTTTTAAATGAAATGAGAATATGTGTGGACTAAGGGTATGCTTTTCACAGAATATTTATCATTATCATCATTTAAAGCAGGCGCATAGAGGCATTATATAGTAAAAAATCTAACCGAAGCAAAAGCAATTACAACAATTGTTTTCCTTGTATTCATTTTCATTCGAGATCTCTTCGTTTTTTTCTTTGTCTTAGTTTTCAAGCCGGAATATTCCTCTATTGGCCTTTTCATTGTGACGTCACAATAATTTGACATACACTTTCCCGCGAATTATCTCCCTTTTCCCGTAAATATTGTCTATTTCTTTAACTATATGAAATATCTCTATTGATCGAAAGGTTGACATATAGATTTTCAGCTCGACATATAGCTTAAGTGTGTATCTCTGAAATATAACCCCCCAAAAAAATGAAAGAAACTCTGTCTGATATTTATTTCATATGAAAGCTAAATAAAACATATTATCACAGTTCCCTATATATTCTTTGTAAATATTGTTGACAAATAATCAATTTGACCTGATTTCCTAAGTCTGATAACAGGAAAAGATGATCGGTGTCATATCATTATTTTATTTTTTGAACAAATGGACTAATATCTACAAAATATCTTGCAATGAAAAAAAATCTGTCTGATATTTTTATAAGGATCGATCTACCTTAAGTTTCAAGTGAATCAAGATTCGCAATGTCATCAAATTTGTTGCTGATGTTGTTTTCACCAATTTTCAATCAACAATTCAAAATTGCAACAGTTGAAGCAATAACTTAACTGGTTTCACTATGCTAGGTTAATGTGTTATGAGTTTGAATTGGATTACATATCAAGATCAACATTTGTTTGGAACTAAAGTGAAAATTTCGGTAGAAAAAAAGCGAATTTTCAGAAGTGCCTAAGTTGTAAAGTGAGATTTAGAAGTGTCTGCATTGTTAAGATCGAGGTTGTGGTAGATCTTACGGACATTTAGTGTTAGATGCCCAATGCTTAAAAAACAAAATTGGAAGTTGTTGTAACTGGTTGTGGGAGTTTTTTCATCATATTTTCGTTTCTATGTATGACATTATGTTTTTTTTTTGTCTCTCAAAATTGTTTACACTTTCTCTACTATTTTGAATAAATTGCAGAAAAGATCATTATAAGTTCGGGAATTTCTTAACATACATAACAGAAAAAATACACGGAGGAAGAAGTGATTAAAATGATAAATAGTTTCTGATTGACAATATATTTGTCAAGTTTGGACTCTTGTTTTTCAACAGACCATCAGAATTCCAATAAGCACAAAATGTGCACCTCTTTTAGCCGATCTGTTTCCCCACTCTTATGAGGCAGAATTCATTGAAGGGCTTCTTCAAAATAAAGACAAAAAACTGGCCAAGTCCTTTAATTTCAGTATCCGTTATATAGATGATATTTTATCATTAAACAACCCTCGCTTTAGTGGTTTTCTTCATCTTATTTATCCAAAAGAGCTTGAAATTAAGGATACTACAGATGCTTCCACATCTGCCTCGTTCCTTGACCTTCATCTTGAAATTGACAACAGAGGTGCATTACAAACTAGGTTTTTTGACAAACGCAATGACTTCAGTTTTTTCAATAGTCAACTTCCCTTTTCTTTGTGGCAACATTCCAAAAGCACCAGCATATGGAGTTTACATCTAACAACTCATTCGCCACTCAGGGGCTTATGGTCGTTACAGTGACTTCCTTGATAGAGCCAAGTTGCTTACAAATAGACTACTTCATATTGTAAGGGTACTCGTCTTGATAAGTTGGACTTTTTTCTAGTTTGATTTTTACTGTGAGTCTTTTTGTGTATTTATTTTTAGCCATTCACCACACATAGGGGAAGGGTTTGGATCCAAGAAAACGAGTTTAACCCCACCGCAATTTTTGAGCCTGTCCTAAGTCAGGAATATGTTGGTCTTATAAAATTTTAGTTTCTTGATATTTGGGTTATTGGATGTGGTTTGTTTCCATTGATTTATTCACTTTTTTACCTTTTCGGGGCCATTTAGGGCTTACAATATGGTGTGAGGTTCCTCACTGTGTTGATGACCATATGGTGACCCCTAGATGTTTTGTTTTGGGTCGTTTTAACCTAGATATGGGGTGTTGTTTTCTTGACATTTACCCCATTTCTTTCTTTTTCATACTTAATCAAGGGTACTTTACAAAAACTTAAAGTCATAACTACAGAAGTTTTACGGCCGACATCACGATCTGGTGGATCGTTACTGGATATCTGTTTCCCAGATGACAACAGATCTTTCCCTCTACAACTAAAGATTGTTTTTCCTCTATCGGATTTGACTTTACTACCGGAGTTGGCATGTTCAACACGGCGGGTGTCTTATAAGAAGCAGGAGATGCTTACTCTATCGGTACACCTGATCTCCCCATGGTTATTATTGGGTCTGTGTTGTTCATCTGTATGTGTGTCTTCATTTTTCTTTTTTGCCCCGTACTCAAGTGGTGGCTTTGTTTCTTAGTGTTTCCGATGTTACCTTTGTCAATAGTTTGTTCGTTCTTTTGACTGACGGTTCGGTTCTCACTTACTTTATTCACAGACTGATGGGAAACTTCCATGTGAATTGTCAGTAGCAATTATTTAAGAAAATATTAAAGGGTATGTCTGTCAGGTGTCAAATGCATCTAGTTTTCTGTGGTTTTATTCAATCAAATATTATTTAATTTCGTTGTTCATGAATATCTTTTTTTTTCTTTTAATATACCTTGAATACATTGAAAAGGAGAGATATTTTAAATGAAATTTTATTTTCGTCAATGTTTTCGAAAACTAAAGAAACATCCATTACATGGCGATGAGAAATCAAGCCATTTTGTTGTTTAAAATCTATCCAAATTAATTAATGCCAATTTTGCCCAGTTTAATAGAGATAACTCTTAAAAATCACTTTGTTTTAATAATTTTCATAAATACATTCTAAGCTTCTAAGTAACATAGATGATTTTTAATTCTTCTTCACATCAATGTGTTAAAGGCATCAATAAAACTGCCTGTTTCAAACGTCTTACCGATTTTAAGAGTTATCTCCCTTAACCTAGGTCTACTACCTTAAAATTCGATTGAAATCTAAACAAAAGTTTTGAATTCCAAATTAAATATTTACCAACAAAAATACTCTCTTTAGTCGTAATGGAACTCAAACGGAGTTTCGACCATATATTATGAACCTTTCATTGTTGGAATCCTTGAGTTATTTGATAGTAGCTAATCTTTGTTTCAGAATATTGAACAATGGAAATTATAAGGATAGTGTGTGCTAGCTTGTATATATTGCTTGCTGTCGTTGCAAGGCAGTGTCTTTCCAAAGCAGACGAGGATACATTTGAATCTATTGGGAAACAGCATTACTCTCCGGTGAACAAATTAAAAAGTAAGACTATCATGAAATGATAAATGATTTAGTCTTTAGGTGCATTATATTCTCCACGAAGTATTTTTTTTACTTTGATAAATTATATTTGTCAAGGTGTAATCTGAAAGAATTTTCATGCAAGTTTGCTGAAATAAGTACTAATTAGAATTCATAAATGGCGCGCAGATCTAATGAACGATAAACAATGTGGGAAAACTTATTTATGGCATATATAGAATACTTGTTGTATCGTAATATTAAACTTTTAAAAACTTTATTAAATCTTTTTTACACATTTAAAAAGTGCTATATTAAAAAAGGAAATTCCTTTAGAATGGAGTGTTTTATCTTAAGGGGGCGGGATTGCCTAAGTCATTCTTAAATTTTATGCAGTTGTTTTTTTAACCAATTTTGAAAAGGTTTCCTATAACGGGTGTTTTATAAAATTCATTCCACTATAAATGTTTGTAATTTGAATCCTTTGATCTTAGAATGGCTTAATACTAATAAATTGGAAGGCAATGGTTAAACAGTGCATTAACTGATGGCCATTGATGTTATTGCAAGTATTAAATCTCGCTCCACAAAACACATTGAACCTTGTAGGACTAGTATGTTCTAACACTTCATTTCCGCTCAATATGGCCGAAAAGGGCTACCAATAGGACAACTTCCGGTCTACAGCAAGGGACACGCCCATTTCCGGTCGCGCATGCACGCTCCAATACATTCCAACAACTACCCTGCAACATCACGTGTTGTACAAACACGTCATTTCCGGTTAAAATACGGATCTGATAGAAGACACCGGATCAAAGGGTAAATCGAGGATTGGCGCTGGGATCGGCAACATTTCTTTCAGAACACTTCGTGTTCCTATGATAACACTCCGCTGCGAAAGCACGAGCTTGCGTTAGGGTAAGTAGTATTATGGAGAGATCGAAAACACTTCGTGGTATGTCGGAACACTTCGTGTTCCTATGGCAACGGATCCACACATGGATCTACCGCAAATGCGACTTTGCCTGTGCCCCTATACTGCTCGATCGACTGCGCTTTGATAATATTCAATTAATACAAAAGATTAACCCCTCCCAACACACACACACACACACACACACACACACACACACACACACACACACTTCCCAGTAAATATACCGTATTTGAATCGACGTTATTGCCATACAAATCGCAGTAGTGTAGTTTATTTATTGCAAAATACACTCAATTAAAGGCAAGTTAAAATCCTTCTAGTATAATTTTTGGATCCACGTTCCTCCCTGTTGGAAACACTATATAAAGAAAATGCTTTTGGATCAATTAACTTGTATGCCAACAATCCTTGAACACAAGGATTGTTAACAATCCTTGGATAAAAATTTTATCCAAGGATTGTCCAAGGATTGTTCTAAATATTTCTATGAAATGCATTATAGTGAAGATTTAATACTTTATAAAATGTTAGAAATTGATTTTATTATTTTAGTTTTTANTTTGGCTAAATAAAGCATGAAATTTTCAAGTTTTTTTTTTAAAGAGAATGGATCCGAAGTCTTTTTTTAAGGGGGATCTGATCACTGCATCCGGCCTCTAGACCTACCAAGCGAAAGTATATTTCTTCAAATTCTTGTTTTCAGCTCCTACCATTTCCGAAAGTAGAACAAATAAAAAAAATAGCGAAATACATGTGTATATACGTGTAACTGGAATAAAATAAAACACTGATTACCTTATCATACCGATCCATCAATACCGATAATGAAAAGTATACAGTCACGTTTTGAACCATGTGATAATTGCACGTTGATGCTACCTATACGGCTGTCATTCGTGTAAAAAATAATCAGCAATGTCGGTAAAATGTTTTTCATTGGTCATATTACAAATCATATTTAGCACCGCCTTACTCATTAAAATATTTATTGCACTCAAAACGATAACGCGTTTTTCGTGCGATAAATAATTTAATTCGTAAAAGCGGTGCTTAATTNATCTATATTACTGAGTGTGTCTATATTTATAGGCCTTTCAACAACATGAATTGCAATTATAGTTATAAACTATCACACATAATAATTTTCATAACAGGACCCAAGCTGTCATAATCCCTAACAATCACAAACAATGGTATCCATTCTGCTATAAATGACAAAAAATATCAATATATGTATAAAATCATTTATTTTGTCTCACAAAATTACTTTTCAAAGATAAAAATGATTAATCATCAAATACATATTCAGTTACTGAAAACTACAAAAATTTTGAAAAAACAAACAATCCTTGGATAAAATTTTTATCCAAGGATTGTTAACAATCCTTGTGTTCAAGGATTGTTGGCATACAAGTTAATTGATCCATGCTTTTTAATCTAACTGATGCCAAAGCATCGGCCGATCTATCCTTCATTACCGGGTGAGAGGAGATTTCAACGGAACTCCAGAAAAGGGGGCGTCAAGTAAATTTTGTCAATTTTTATCTAATTTTTGGCTAAATAAAGCATGAAATTTTCAAGTTTTTTTTTTAAAGAGAATGGATCCGAAGTCTTTTTTTAAAGGGGGATCTGATCACTGCATCCGGCCTCTAGACCTACCAAAGCGAAAGTATATTTCTTCAAATTCTTGTTTTCAGCTCCTACCATTTCCGAAAGTAGAACAAATAAAAAAAAACGAAATATATACGTGTTACTGGAATAAAATAAAACACTGATTACCTTATCATACCGATCCATCAATACCGATTAATGAAAAGTATACAGTCACGTTTTGAATCATGTGCTAATTGCACGTTGATGCTACCTATACGGCTGTCATTCGTGTAAAAAATAATCAGCAATGTCAGTAAAATGTTTTTCATTGGTCATATTACAAATCATATATAGCACCGCCTTACTCATTAAAATATTTATTGCACTCAAAACGATAACGCGTTTTTCGTGCGATAAATAATTTAATTCGTAAAAGCGGTGCTTAATTGGTAAGTTTTTAAATCAGGGCTTCGATAAATGCAGATTAATAGTTATTCTCATATAATTTATTGGACGATATCCAGATTTGATTGATAAATATTCAATTCTAATTTCCAATTTTATTGAAGACGGTTTGTTAAGGTTTTGGCTTCTTCATTGAGGTTTCTCTTTATGCCACTTTGGCGTGATTTGTGCACTGAGCGACAAATTTATTGATTCGGACTTTTGATGTCACTTTTATCGTAAAAGCGATGTTATACATATTACATAAGAAAGTATGCTCCCATCATTGTAACTCAATAAAATCATTTATAGAATTTGTTATTTCATTGTCAACATGTGCCAAATGTTAATTTTTATTTATACAGTTTGTATTACAACATAAAATAAGGGGAAATTAAAGCTTTTTGTACTGAACTTTAAATGAATGTCGTTTGGCATGTGTAGAAATGGTTTTCAGGCGTGAAATAATTGAAATATCCACATACAATATTTGTAGTGTCATTGTTT
Source organism: Modiolus philippinarum (assembly GCA_002080025.1). Lineage (NCBI taxonomy): Eukaryota > Metazoa > Mollusca > Bivalvia > Mytilida > Modiolidae > Modiolus > Modiolus philippinarum. The sequence continues at coordinate 48,673 of MJUU01063288.1, forward strand.
ATTGGGGCAAAATTACCGAACTGAATTGTAAAGAGTCAAAGCCCATGAGGCAAAAACACAAATCAGATAGAAACCACCGGAAAATTGTATATATGATTTAAAAATATATAACGATATAAACACTACATTTTCTTCTATATAGTTATTCCTATTTTTGCAATTTTGATATAGAGAGGTCAGCACCTCGGTGTGAAGGAGAATGGGAGAAATTCGGAGAAAGTTGTTATTATTTCAGTAGAGTCACAATGGTTTGGACAGACGCAGAGGTAAATTATAATACAACAGATCTTGCATGCAGTAATTTCTGTTTTACATGAATATCATAATTTTTATGACTGATTGATTGATATTTATTTTTTTTTGAATTTCGCGTTATCGTGCGTTATTATAGCTATATAAATCCTTTTTTTTACAAAAATAAGTTAAAAACAGTTTAATTTTTTTTTAAGAAAGATAGACGGGACAACCAAGCAATGAATTTAATCACTATGTCAAATCGAGTTCGCCACCGGTTGTTTTGGTATCTACTTTCTGTTATAACACAGATTTCAAAAACACCTTTACCAAATATTTGGATTAATATTGGTTAATTAAAGATCGAATCATTTTTATATCCTGATGTATAGGAATGCCTTAAGCAAAAGTAAAAGGGATCGTGTCTTGTATTTGTTTACTGATTACATTGTACAAAAATGTAAACTTTTATTTTGATTTCTCTGGATTTACATTGTTTGCAAGCAAATAAATGAAATTATTTTCTGATCGTTTTCTGAATGAACATTAATAGGTGTTAAATTCTGAATGCCAAATAACTTTTATACACTTTACTAATATCTTAAAAACATGAAGTACTTACCAAACAATCGTTGCCGTACGCGATTGGACACAGTGTTTAATTGCCATTGGAAAAGAGAAATATAAGTAAGGGCGCAAAGTTTCGACTTCTGTATAATCAAACAGACTTCTCGTTTGTCCGAATCATGAACCGGGTCTTTATATTCCATGAAGTGTGGATTTTTACCCCAAGTGTTCCTAAAATTGATTGATGCCTTTCTGCATTATTATTTTACTATACCGCACCCACGTGGTTTTCCATTGTGCACAATATGGGGGACATGCCTATATACTCACTTCTGTGGACGAACCCCTGAAAATACATCATGTAGTGGGTAAGTAATACATAATGACTTTGCGTTATTCATCCTCTAGAAAGAGCTTGAGTCGGTCGTAGGGGCTGTTTTAAACTCACTATGAGGTACGAGTATTTGCACTTTGTTGAAAGCCTTGTATTGCCATCAAGACGAATAACAATAAAAGTGTTGTTCCATTTGCTTTACCCCATCATGCATTTGTCAAGAATTTGTCGAATGTACATTTATCCTCTTTCTGATTTTTTGTTTGTTATCAAAATTAATGTAATGAAACAAGTACTACACAATTCCAATTGATAAGATTTCGACCTCTTTCTATAAAACACTTAATGTGAAGGAAATTAGGGGATTCATTAATACAATGATTTATTTATTTAACGCTTTGATAAAACAATTGTTGTCATTTGGTAATTGCATGCTTATTAACTGTTTTCTACATCTAAAATGGTTGATTTGACTGCACAAGCGTTAATTGATGTTTTGGGGACTCGCTCCAATGTCTGGGATTTTTGTCAGATTTTTGGAATCATTTCAAAGCGTTATAATTTTTTACACATGAACCCCTTATTTTTTTCTCATAATTTCAATTGTTACATTTTTTTTTAGCATTCTGTAAAAGTTTAATTTAATTTTATTTATTCTGTCACATTCATTCATGGTTAAATCTTGCTATTGTTAATTCTATGAAAAATATGAGGAGTGCATTTTCCTGCCAAATTTTCGCTCACTATCAAAAACGAGATCATCAGCCTATCATTTTTTTCTCTTAAATTACTCCTTTTTAGCTCACCTGGCCTAAAAGGCCATGTGAGGTATTGTCATCACTTGGCGTCCGTCGGCGTCCGTCGTCCGTCCGTCCGTCGTAAACTTTTTCAAAAATCTTCTCCTCTGAAACCGCTAAGCCAATTTGAACCAAACTTGGCCTGAATCATCACCAGGGTATCTAGATTCAAAATTGTGTTCGATTAGTCCGAGGACCAAACAACATGGCTGCCGTTAATAAAAATAGCACATAAGGGTAAATTGCTGTTTTTGGCAAATAACTCAAAAACCATTACAAATATCAAAAATCTGACATGGAGTAAAAGTGATCAGCATGACAAGATCTATTGCCCTGCAATTTTGAAGAAAATCCGAAAACCCGTCTCAGAGTTATTGCCCTTTTTCCGTGAAAATTTCAAAATTTTGATATTCTTTATTTTTTATCGCAAAAAGTATAACAGAAAGAGGTCAACTTTAAATTGCAAAAATGTTCAGCATATCAAGATCTACCCACCTTGAAATTTTGAAGAAAATCTCACCACCCATATAGGAGTTTTTGCCCTTTTTGGTCAAATTTAAGAAATTTGATACTTTTTGTCATCAATTTAGAAAATCTTATCCTCAGATGCCACTGGGCCAATTGTAACCAAACTTGACCTGAATCATCACCAGGGTAAACAGTTTCAAAATTCTGTTCGATTAGTCCGAAAACCAAGCAACATGGCTGCTGTAACTAAAAATAGAACAAAGGGGTAAATTGCATTTTTTTTTGCAAATAACTCGAAAACCGTTACAGATATCAAAAATCTGATAGGGAGTGAAAATAATCATCATGTTAAGATCTACCCGCCCTGAAATTTTAAAGAAAATTTAAAAATCTTTGTAGGAGTTGTTGCCCTTTTTCATAAAATTTTCAAATTTTCATATTTTGTCGTCTTTTACATCCATAACTAGAGAAGATGAAGGTTTAGTGTAAATTGATTAAAATGTTTACTATCCTATTGCAAAGTGTAAACTTTTGTGTAAAATTGTTCATTGACGACCATATTCAAAAAGGCCGCCGAAAAAGGCGGGAAAATTCAACATTGTCCGATTTCAATGCAATTTGGTTTACAAGTGGATATTGATGTTGCGACTTAAAACAGATACTGAAAATTGTTCGTTTGACTGCCATTTTCAAAATGGCCACCAAAAAAGGCGGGAAAATTCAGCATTGTCCAATTTCAATGGAATTTTGTTTCCAAATAGGTTTTGATATGTCGCAAATTCAAACCAATGTTAAAAATTGTTCGTTGACTGCCATTTTCAAAATGGCTTCCACAAAAGGCGGGAAAATTCAACATTGTCCGATTTCAATGAAATTTGGTTTCCAAGTGGAAATGATGTTGCGACTTCAAAACTGATACTGAAAATTGTTTGTTGACAGCCATTTTCAAAATGATTGCCAAAAACGGCAGGAAAATTTAACATTGTCCAATTTCAATGGAATTTGGTTTCTAAATGGGTATTGATGTCGTAAATTCAAACCAATTTTAAAAATTGTTCGTTCACGGCCATTTCAAAATGGCCGCCAAAAAAAGGCGGGAAAATTCAATATTGTCGAATTTCAATGAAATTTGGTTTCCAGGTGGATATTGATGTTGTGAATTCAAAACTGATGTTAAGAATTGTTCGCTGACCGCCATTTTAAAATGGCTGCCAAAAAAGGCGGGAATATTCAACATTGTCCGATTTCAATGAAATTTGGTGTCCAAGTGGATATTGATGTTTGAACTTCAAAAGTCGTGTGGAAAATTGTTTGTTGACCGCCATTTTCAAAATGGCCACCAAAAAGGCGGGAAAATTCAACATTTTCCTATTTCAGAGAAATTTGGTTTCCAAATAAATATTGATGTGGTAACTTAAAAATATGGTTTCAAAAATTGTTGTTGACCGCCATTTACAAAATTATGTCTCAACTTCAGAACTGGTGTTGAAAGTGGTCATTAGCAAGTACATTTTTGTCAAAAATGGGCAACAAAGAAATATAGTAAAACAAGATCAGACTTTAAATACAGTTTAAGATATTGGTGGTGTTTGAGCTAACAAAGTTTGATAGACTTAACTTCAACTGTATTACTTAAAATGTTAGCTTCATTGTGGCAACTGAAAGCCAGGTGAGCGATACAGGCTCCTTGGAGACTCTAGTTTCCTTTTCTAACAGAAAATCACATTAATTTGTAATCTTTATTATTTTCAAAAGGAGTAGCGAACCCCCTTAAGAAAAACATGCTTAGTTTGCCATGTTTTTTATGTTGCTCTTAATTACATGTTTTATGCTACTTCTTATGTTTGCGATCCATATGTTATATGCTTTGTGCTATTGCTTATGTTTTATGCATGATTATTCATATATGTGTTTTTTGTCTGTATGCATGACTGTATGTGTTTTATGTTTGTGTATTATATGTATGTAGTCGGTATAAAAGCTCTACAGTGCTTATGTTTATTGTTATTTGTAATCCGACGTTAAATAAAAATTACTTACTTACTTACTTACTTTAATAAACATTTCAACACGTCGCACTGTGAAATAGAAAATTAGTTATCCTAAGGATGTATTCTCTTACGTGGTCAAAATTTTCCTGCATCAAGTTTTTCTCGAAACCTGTATTTTTAAAATGCAAAGACCATGAAAAAATCATTTTTGAAGAGAAACCAATATTTTCGTGTGCATATTTTTGTTCTATTATCAGTTGAAAACCCCTATTTTTGGTTGTTTGTGCAAATTTCATCAAATTTGGCCTATTTTAGGGCCATTTTGTGCAAAAATTTGGATTTCTACCATCAAGTTTTTTTATGCAAGGACTGTAGTGACCTATTTTATTTTGAATACAACGCGAGCATATCTGACTGTGTTTTTTTCATAAGTAAACATTATCACATTTGAAAACACAAACGAAAATGTTTATACAAACGCAAAAAAATTGAAATCATGTAATATAGTATTGTGCTGTCGTCTTAGTTGCTGTTGTTGTCTGTCAATTTTTTTTATTTTTTATCATAAACTTTAGTTTTAGGTCAACAGTCTATGAAATTTTAACACAACGTTCTTTGGCAAAAACAGAAGTTTAGGGTGGGTTTTGGTAATAATGGCCCGTCCGGGTCTTAAAACAGGGCTAAAAAGGGATATATTTGGTGTTTTCATATATATTTGCCTGCAACATATAATGTTATTCATCAGATTTGGATGCGGTTTCTTTCTTTGTGCTCGTGGGGAAATTTCCTATCTGTAGTATGCCAAAGGAATTCATGTTTAAGGTACCATTCATGAGATAAATGCGGCCAGAAGGAGACGAAATATTTCTTTCTTTCAGTGTTAATCTCATTTTGATTTTTTTTTTATGCAATTGATTCCTTATGAAAAATTAGCACGGCATGCACCCATAGGATTTCCAATATTTTGTTTTTCTTTCCGAACTATCAGGGGCCAAATAGGACTAAAATAGCCAAAAAAACGAATCATTTTTAACAAATTTGGATGGGATTTTTGTCTCGCCCGCGACGAAAGTTGCGGAAAGCGATACATATGCGTACAAAGTATGGCGGCGACGGCGGCGGCGTAAACTTTCATGTCAAGTTTTTGTGATTAGGTCATTTTCTCAGTACCTCTAAGTGGTAGGTCAATGATATTTGGTATATAGGTTGGTCTTGAGTAGTACATGAAAGTCTGCTATATGGCTTTTGTCTGTGACCTCAATTTTACGGTCTAGTGAACATGTTAAGTTTTGTGATTAGGTCATTTTCTCAGTAACTATAAGTGGTAGGTCAATGATATTTGGTATATAGGTTGGTCTAGAGTAGTATATGACAGTCTGTTATATGGCTTTTGTCTGTGACCTCAATTTTACGGTCCAATGAACTTGTGAAGTATTTGTGCTTAGTTTAGTTTCTCAGTAACTATTAGTGGTAGGTCAATGATATTTGGTATGTAGGTTGGTCTTGAGTAGTACATGACAGTCTGTTATATGGCTTTTGTCAGTGACCTCAATTTCACGGTCCAATGACCTTGTGAAGTATTTGTGCTTAGTTTAGTTTCTCAGTAACTATAAGTGGTAGGTCATTGATATTTGGTATGTAGGTTGGTCATAGTTAATACATGATAGTCTGTTATATGGCTTTTGACTGACACCTCAATTTCAAGGTCCAATGAACATGTTGAGTTTTGTGCTTAGTTTAGTTTCTCAGTAACTATAAGTGGTAGGTCAATGATATATGGTGTGGAGGTTGGTCTTAGGTAGTACATGACAGTCTGTCATGTGGCTTTTGTCCTTGACCTCAATTTCATGGTCTAGTGAGCATATTAAGTTTTTTGTGATTATGTCATTTTCTCGGTAACTATAAGTGGTAGGTCAATGATATTTGGTATACAGGTTGGTCTTGAGTAGTACATGACAGTCTGTTATATGGCTTTTGTCAGTGACCTCAATTTCACGGTCCAGTGATCATGTTAAGTATCCCAGTATCTAATAATGTAAGGTCAATAATATTTGGTATTTGGGTTTGTCTTAAATGGAACATGACAGCCAGCTGTTTGGCTTTAGCCCTTGAGCTCATTTTCACGGTCTAATGAACATGTTTGGTTTTTCAGTATCTATCAGTGGTCACCGATATTTTCGTTTTTGGTGATTCATGACAGTCTGCTGTATTGCTTTCACACAGCCTAGTGAATATGTTTAGTTTTCTGATTTAGTCAGTTTGAGAATTCACATCAATTTTGCGACCATGAAGGGACGGGCGAGACATCAATTTGGGTCCACACTTGTTCCCCTTTGATTCTTCTTCGTTGTAAGCTTTTAGTACATAATATGCCACTGGTTTTAAAAAATTCTTACTGTTTTGAACCCTTATGTTGTCAAAGATACCGAAACCGTAATAAGGGCCCAACATCTAGATGCGGGTACCCTGTATTTTTAAATTTGTCTGTATAATTTTTCCTTCAAAGATATCTGGGCTGGTATATGTGAGAATGATTTACAAATTTGATCTGAAGCTTGAAAATGATGAGTTGTATTGTGTAACCAATTTTCAAGTTTGTACAAATGTAGGGCGTCCACTTCCTGTTTACCGGCACTTTGAATGAAGTTTTACCAAAAAATTTCGAATATTTCTTGGCTTCTACTGGAGGGAATGATTTGAAATTCTATCTGAAGCTTGGAAATGATGAGTTGTATTGTGCAAGAAATTTTCAGGTTTGTCAGCCATCCAATTACTGTTTGATGATACTTTGATTGTCTACTATTAACCAAATTTTCCGTCAATGATCTCTTTGCTTCTACTGGGGGGAATGATTTGAAATTGGTATGAAGCCTGGAAATGATGAGTTGCATTGTTTAAGTGGTTTTCCAATTTGATTAACGTCCACATTCTCCAATACTTTGATTTTTTTACTATAAACCAAATTTTCGTCATAAGATTGTTTACTTGTATCAGCTGAAATGATTTGATATTAAGTCTGAAGCTAATAAATTATATGGTTTGGTATAACTTCTAGAAATCACTGTATCCAGGGAATTACTGTATCTACACATTTTTGTGTAGAACAGATATTGAATCCACACTTAACTCAATTTTACCTTTGTTCGAAATTGCGAGTACCTTCCGACAACGGCAGTTTCAACATGCTCTACTTTTTGTTAGTACGTGTTTTTGTATCGAATTTTGCGGTGTTTATGTCTTATAATTTCTCTTGACATAACTTTTCAGTAGTATGCTTACAGATTTGGGGTAACTATTATTCTTTCTTTTCCATAAGGAGCCTGTTTCGCAAATGTGCAAATTACCTACAATGTTTATTCTCGTTCGATTTCTCTTTGGATTCCTTTTGATGTAAGCTTTGAATATGAGTAAATGGAGTTGGCAACCTATATGGCATTTTCCATACTATGTGCCAATATCAATATAGTTGCAAGTTCTTCATTTTGTTGATCTGAGTACTCTGTCAAGCTCTTTACTGTGTCCATATTCACTTTGGATTACGCCTGTTCAAAATTCAGTTGAGAACATCCTGCTGTCATATCATGCTGTGGTTGGCGGAACTCTTCATTTAAGCATAAACAACTGTATATCACTCGTCGGTGATGGATTGTATTGTGTAGGCTTTTATTTCCATTAAATCAGACGATTGAATAAGCATTAAATAAGCATGAATTTGTTTGATGTCAATATTGCGCTATAATAATTTGTGAAAAGAAACACTGAACTGTACTTTATCTATTGCATATGATTAGCATTTGTCACTTTGTTCAACAGTAAGTTTATTATCATGCTTAATGAAATTGCATAACAAATGCATAGCTTTAATTAGTGCCTACTTAATACGTTTTTATTTGTGAGTTGATATATCATTTTACCAAACATTTGGTCTTTAAATAGAGACCTGACAAAAACATGGGTGTATGTGAAAGGACCTTCTTCGCGACACCTGGATCACCAATTTTATTCACTGGTATTCCGAATTAAGAGGTAGCGGGTCTGGGATATACTTTAGTACATCGTCGTTTCCTTACAATATCTAAATTTTTGTAAATTTTGTTGAAAACTAAGGAGTATCTCCCTCATGCAAAGCTCTGTCCTTAGCTGGTTTTGGCTTGACATTTAGATCATATTGGTTATTTGTTCTCTATCAGTTTTTTAACATCTTTGAGTTTATGGTCTTCCAAACGTTTAGATTTTATCTGCACTGAAGAGACATAAGTTGTCGAAATGCGCATATGCAGAATTTAAATTCACAGTAACTTCGGTATTTAGTCATTTCTTAGAAATCAGGATGGAAATATAGTCTTAGGATTTCGGGATTTCAAATGTCTTTTGATTTCAGGATTTCAAAAATAGCCACATTTGCTTTAGGTGGTCCCCTTTAAAGGTGGTTATCAGGTTTGCATATTGAAGGTGGCCGGCAGATTAGAAAATATTATCACCTTAGACGCTATGTGAAAAGCATTCACAGATCTTCAATTCTTCTGGTGAAATTCTTGCCACTCAGAACCAAACTGTTGTACTCAATCTGTCTTCTTTGCAAAAATTTCATACATTTTTATGACAGCAGATGGGAAACGCATTCAAATCCAAGATCTTCTCTATTGGAACTGTTGTAGCGATTGTAACCAAATATGTTAATTTAAGTCTTTTGAACATGTGTACCTTTTATTTTGGTTGCATATTATGATTTGTTGGCGATTTTACAGATATTTGAACATTTTATATGTCACTTTTCAACATCATGATATAGAAAGGGTACATATATTGTGTTATCAACTCCTCTATCAGTTTTTCTTCAAGAGTTTTAAAATTTTGCAGCGTGTGCACCTAATACTTTCCTGACAATTTTTTATTTATCGGATTTTAGTTGAACTTGGTCATTTTTCAACAGTATTCTATAGGCTGGGCATCCGTTTTATCAATCAATTCCCCTCACATCGTTTAATGGATTGGTCTGAAACTTTGTATATTTTTTCTAACTACATTGAACAACTTCTATTTCGGTGGCAATCTGTATTTTTTTTTCGGAAATTGAGGGGTCGTTCAACTTGCTCATTTTTTGACAAAATTCATAGGTAGGGTACCCATTTTGTGTAATCGACTACTCACAGTTCTTAATCCAGATACTAGGACTCAATTAAAAGTGGGATATGTGTATCTCCTACTTAATTTTGGTGGAATTTTGTAAGTTTGTCCACATTTTACAGACAGTTGAACTCAAAATTGCTGTGAAAGGGGTATTTATAGTCATTCAAAGGATAATTCTACTATAAGGTTGTCGTAAAGTGGGGGACATAATTTATTTCAACATTGGACCATTTGGTAAAAAAAACTTTCCATGTCATGTCCCCCGACACCTCTGTCCCAATTATAAACACACTTGGCCACACCACTATAGTTGTTTTATAAAAGACGACTGCCTAAGGTGAATATGTTTTTGGACTCATCTTTTTAGGGATCACAGACATATTGTTTTTGTTTTTGGGGTCAGCAATTGATATGACGTCTGTTCACACATGGGAAGTAAATATGGTTTGCAGAGGAAAACTATTTCTCTTACGAGTTTACTCTTCACAAACTCATTGGATGCGGAGATTTGTATATATTTCTAATAAAAGACTCACATTTGCTGTAGGAAAGTATAGTTTAGTTCAGCAAACCTTGATTTCCTTACATCAAAACTGGTTTTTGCCAAGGAAAATTGAATTTCTCGGAAGAACCCATTTTGCTTATTCGATGCTGAGCTGTGTATGTATTTCTGTGAGAAAAATGTAGGACAGGCGAGTTAAGTCCTATAAATCCTGGTTTTTTGTCTTTCATGAAACCTTCTTCCCCGACAACATATCGGATCTAATCACAAGTAAACCACAGTGGATTGCTGATCACATTGCATACAGTGTCAAACTGCACCAAAAAATTGCTGCAACCTTTTCTTCGTGTGACCCTTTTTGACTTACATTTTGGAAAATGAAGTGGTTAGTGCCATTTCCCTTTCATGATAGCAACGAAAGGATATGTAGTAAATGCACAGTTCCACGAAAAATTGTGTACAAATACATGGTGACTTCAATATGAAGAATAACATTGTTCCCTTGCTTTTTCAGCATCTGTGCATTTACTCCGTATCCTATAATCTTAGTTACAGATTGGAGTTTCTCTTTCCTGCGGTATGGAAACCGTAATAAAAAGATTCCCCGTGACAGGATGTTAGCGCTCAATATTTCAGTAATTGTGCTTCATACTTTCAAATTGTGGCATTGTACATTTGGTAACTTCGATTTTTTTCTCTCGCCATCCGCAATGATTACCATAAAGTGTTTTGAAGGACAACGATGGAAAGTGATTTTAAGATATATTTGCCAGTTGTTTTGTTTTTTCTATGACCCCACCGTTGGGCGACGGGTGCATTATCAGCTACCTACGTTTATACCCTTAGGCATTCAGATTGTACAACCCTGAAGCACTTCTGTGCAGCCTGAGGCGTAGCCGAATGCTGTGCAATGGTGCTAAAGGGTGGTACAGTTTCAATGCCTACGGGTAGAAACGTAGGTAACGGATTTATCCCCGGCTTTGCATTTTACTGCACCGAAAAACCATTTCAGTGGAAATAAATTTGTACGAAATTTCAACGACATCTGTGTTGCGCAATAAAACAAGTATGATAAATATGCAGAATGCCCCACTTTCCATGTCGAGGATGGTACCTTAGGTACCAACCCCAGACTTTGCTGTTTTTAGGCGATTTAACTTTGGTTTAGTGGTTTGCGAATGTTATAAAGTATTTGGCGCCAAATTTTACTTACTAATGTCATAGAATAAGTGACGTTAGCACAAATGAATTGCACTAGCAACATTCTTAACAACGATACGGGTGCATGGGTTTTGTACCAATGGACTTTCATCCAATCAAAAGCCGGCATTCATCACAATTCGGGGATAATAAGTTTTACCCTTGTCCGTACGTACTTACATACCTACGTCCGTACGTACGTCCGAAGTTTTCGTCAAAGATTTCTCAGCTTGTGTATGCAGGAATCATTTTATATTTGGTCTGATGCTTTGGTATGATGAGTTGTACCGTGTCTCCCCTTTTCAAGTCCGTCACACATCTACTTCCTGTTTGCGGACATATCTGTATGGCGGGGGCATCCGTGTCCTATGGACACATTTTCTTTATTTTCAGTTGTTGGCGATCCGGCATCCATGAATACAAGAAAAGATACACGGACGTAGCGTTGTTCGAAATTAAGCAATGATTTCCCTACAAGGAATTGGTAGGGGCCGTCACTATGAATTAGGAACAAAGCCAGTTTTTGTTTGGCTTCATGGTTATTTCAAGATGAAGAACGCGAATGAAAGCTTTCCATTGCCTTTTTTACAATGTATTTGTAGAGAGTTTGCCTTATGTGCAATTACTTCATATCCTTTCGTTGTTTATAGTAACACAAAGGAACAGAACAACGCTTTTATTTTTTATCTTCAACCTGGACTCATCCTCTCTTCAAATTTAATTACCGATATGTTTTCCCCTTTAAAGGGGAGACACGTTTTGTTCCATCACAGACTTTGTGAACACCTCTTCTTTTGCATCAAGATTGCATCCAAACAAACTAGGACTGAAGTTTTAATTTTTTCCAACCCATCTCGAGGAAATTGTACCAAAAAGTCGTTCGATTTGGTGTTTGATAATCTTGGACGGTATATTTTGATCAATTTTTCATTGAATTTTGATAATTGAACATACCTGACGGTATAATCTTTATTTATTATGTCGACAGATTTGAGGTACAAATTGCCGTTTTTGAGCAACAAAAGACAAAAGGGGGTAAAATGGGCAAGCTATTATGTTTTGAAGAGATATCGATGCATTTCTTTTCAAGTTTGTTTCTTAAAACGTGTTCCAATAAAAGAATAAAATTGATCTGAAGCATTTCAAAATAAGATTTCAAAAGGACCCACCAGTGTAGCAACCGTTAATGATACAACGCCACCTAATGATATCAATATTATTTGGCGTTGCGGGCGCAACGCTAAATGATATAATTTATATCATTAAGGATCTCCCATATCGCCTGCTAATAATACAAAACCGCTAATGATACAATTTATTGCATTTAGCGTCGCTAAATGATACAACCAAAATCTTATGAAAAAGTGGAAAAAAGAGCTACCACAACCGCTAATGATATAAAATTTTTGTATCAATTAAGAGTTACTTATAAAGTTAAGCACATAATCATGTGCTCAGAAGAGCATTTAAATGCAGATACATTTTTTTAAATGGGCCTTTTGCCACTAGAAACGGAAAAGGGCGGGAAAATAAAAAAAGCTTAGAATCGGATTGAATTTTACAGGACGGTAATGTAGCAAGCGTGAAACCATTTGTGTTCTTTTAATTCTCAAAATGGCGATTGCTGCCATAGATACAGCAGGGGGGTTAAAAGTGCTCAGAGTTGGATGAACTCATGTCTGTTATTGAAGTATTTAAAAGAAAAGGAAATAGAAACGGAAAATGGCCGAAAAAATCAAAAAGCTTAGAATGGGTTGAAATTCTACTGTAAGGTTATGTAGCAAGTTTGAAACTCATATGAGCTCTTTAAATTTTCAAGATGGCTATTGTTGCTATAGATACAGAAAAGACAGGAAATTCAAAGGTCTCAGAGTTGGATGACAATTAACTGCGGGTTTTCTTGAAAGTAAAGAACTCATATCTATTTTTGAAATTTTAAGAAGTAAAATAAACGGATATCTCGGAAACTAAAGAACGACGAGAAAACTAAAAGCGCTCCATATTGGACGAAACTTTGCATACAATTTGTTAAGAAAGTATAAAACTTATAGTGGGTATAAAATTTTTTTTTAAAAAGCTGACGTTGGCATGATGGGAATAGAAACAAATGGGAAATTTCAAAACCTCGAAACTATGTGTAACTTTGCATTAATATTGTGTGACATGTGAAAATGGACCCAAATGTAAATTATCCAAATATGACACTTTTCCCATGGAAATTCCAAAAAAGGTGAGTAAGTAAATAAATAAATAAATAGATATCTTTATAACGAGAGAGTGATTTATTTGGATTGCACAACC